>JAWQRP010001158.1:0-20702 GCA_033557875.1 Quadriops clusia | reverse complement strand
TACTATTTGATGACCAAAAAGGAAGGTCGTTACTTATAATTTCATGATTTGTATGGTTAAAACTGGCATAAATATCACTTATATTGTGCATTGCATTTTGACGCGAAAAACCGGGACAAATTACCTAACTGGGCGCGATGCCGAGACATATGCCTAAAGCCGGGACAATCCCGGTCAAACCGGGACATGGGTAATTCTACTTATAAGGAAACCATTTGCAGGAAAGCAAATACTAGCAACAAATAAATACAGAAATCTATAAGTATTTTCTGAATAAACCCATATTTACATACAGAAAACTTACAAATTAATGCTATAGTTATTAAAAGTTTATTTATTTAAAATTAATTTCATTATTGATTTGCATTGCACGTTCATTTGACACATTTAATGTAAAAGATATGCTATGTGTAAAGATGAGGTCAAATTTAAAGTTTAAAATTCGCGCGCTTTTGTCCTCTTTCTATGCTAAATAGACAGAGCAAGTAACATTTATTGATTGTAGAAATGAGGAATTTTCATAGACCTCATGTACGTCAAGGATAGCACTTTCTAACTTGTCCTTGTAGTTTGATAAATCATTAAAAAAACGTCAAAAATATACCGACCTTTTTTACCGATCGAGACTTTAATGTCTGCACAGTTAATCGTCAAGATTGGTCAAGATGTAATGGCTTGTGTGTTGTGAATACATATTTTGATTGTGCTTATTAAGTGAATAGACTATTTTAAAGTAAATTTGCAGCGATATTCCTGTTTCTAAACCAAGTAAGATGTCGATAAAAGTAAACAGTGCTTTGTGAACAATTGAAATTGCTTTTAACCTAATATGTACTTGTAGTGTACAAGAATAGTTTGATTTGATTTAGAGAACACAATACGAACCTTTCTGAACTTTCTTTCACCATTTTTAGCTTTTGGACAGAAAAGTGAAACGGAAGCCTCTCTTTCTCCGGATTCTTGGCAACACATACAAGACCTTTCCATTTGCCATATTTTGCTTCCCGAGACCTATGGAATATTAAGTAGTAAGTTATTTGTTACAAAGGGCGACCTTATTATTGATTTACTTGTAAATAAGATGAACATCTTCCGATACAAGCGAAACTAGGTATAGGCTTCGGCACACAACCAGGGTATTGAAGAACGTGTATGACTGGTGTGACTTGACATTCATCGGCAGCACTAGCACCCTCAGCGCTATTAAAGCGAGGATCTAAGCACATGCTACCCAGAATGATCAGAATTCCTGCATATTTCCACAGACCTTTCGACACTAAAAATAATTATATAAACTTGTTAACATGGGGCAGTAGCTGCAGTGTTAAACATTCTTGGACATTTTGTAATTCATTCCTATAAATCAATATCACAGATCTAATTAAGTCTAGTATTATATACCTTATTTTATTTTTAAATTACTATAATAGAACCTAGAGAATGCACTCGCAGTGAAAATAGGTTTTTTGCTGGCAGGTAGTTCTTTCCGATCAGGAATATGTTACAAAATATTTCTGAATGTCAAGATGAAGTATTTGTTAAGGGGAAAAATAAATTTTAATTTGGGTACGATTTTTGACAAATATATTTTTTAAATCAGAAGATGACCGGTTTCAATATGCATAATGATATCCTCAGGCTTTTGTAGCCTAAAATTTCAAGACATATGCATTGGATTACCTAGTTTGACTTTCCACATAGATTTTTTTTTAAATGGTACAACAAATGATAAAATAAAAAGAAAGGGGGTTGATATTTATCCGATTGACCGAAAGTTATAGAAGAGAACAAAAGATTTTTTGTAATATATTAGAATGGATTAAAGTCTATTGATAAGATACATATTAATTATATCATGTTGAGTAGGCAACTGGTAACTATTTTAGTTATAGCGAAGAAGACCAAGTTGTATGCCGCAACTCTTTACTCTAATTTAAAGCGGTTCCCTGTTGGTAGTCTTTTGCCAGCTTTTACTATGGACACACCCTTAAATTCAATCATAATTTTGTAATAATTAATTTATTAAATCCTTTCTAAAATTTACTGTCTCTCTAGTTGTACTGAAGTGAATTTAAGTCATCTCACACGACTGCGCAATTTCAAAGTAGAAATATATAGAGCTAGTTATACAATGTAACAATATTTTTATAATGTTAAATGCTTAAAATTCTGTACTTGGTGTCTACATATGTGTTACAGGTTATTAATCCTAAAAAGTTTTCGAGACTAATCTTCCATGTATTTTTTAAAAAGTATTGATTTTTTCCTGACCTTCATTTCATAACATGCGAATAGATAAAACTAATTTACGCTTTATTTTTGTACTGCGAAATGTATATATAGTTTAGTTTAAATATCTTTTAATTTTTTTATATTAATTTTGTATATAGGCAAAGGTTAATTAAGTAGAAAAATTGTTTCTGTAAAGGACCCGAAATACCCCATAATGAAGATAAAATTTAATCTACTTTATTTCTGTCTAACTTAGCCTTAAAGTTAAAAATCTTTGGGAAGTTCGAAATACGAAAAACATCTAGTATAGTCTATACAAAAGTAGGTGGCGGCCCTTAAAGACTAAAATCCCGTTGTAAGGGACAATTTATTGCCTCTGAAACTTGCTTGTCGGAAGAAGAGAAATCTTTTTTCTCTCTCCCTCTGATACCCAACATACGTGGAAGGTCCGGAAAACGACCTTTAAGTGAATAGGTATTTATTAACCATGCCTAAATTCTTTACAATGCCCTTAAAAATCCTTTGTTGTGAGATTTTTTACGAGTTTCGAACTAAATTCCGCCAACTCAGAAAAATATTACTATACCCATAACAATCTAAATTTTTATTATTGGATTATTTTGTTATGAATTTCTTATTATTAATTATTTAATTCATAAAATTTATTTTTTAATTTTTATTCATATATTTTTTCATTCTCTATCTTTGTTACAATGCCAAATTATGCATAATAAATGTTTACGCCTTTGTTTTTAATCTTTACTTTTCTGTAAATTAATTAGTTAATTAAATGTATAATAGGTACAAATGTTAAATGATATTGAGTTAGCATTTTTCACTACATGGTACAAAATTCTTGAATAAAACAGTTAGATATAAAAATAATAAATCTTGAAAAAGGTATAAACTACAAGACATACAACCTTTACCTTTACCAAATCCATACAAGAAAGGTAGAAATAATTTACTTTACTTAAACACTCAAAATTTTTAATGTTTAAATTACATTTAACAAAATTATATTGCTGTTCTATCTACATTTAAAAATATTTAAGTTCAACTTCATAAACATAAAAAGAATGTCAAGAAGTAATTGAAGAATAAAATGTGAATATATTAAAGAGAAAAAAATCAATAACGTCTTGCTAATTTTTTAAATTTTATTTATTAGATTGAAGGTCTTGTCCGTACTGTCAAGTTTATAATGGCCGATGTTGGTGGACGGACTAATCGGGAAAAAAAAGCTGAAGAAAATTGTTTCATTTTCCCGATTAGTCCGCCCACCAACAATGACCATTATAAATTTTATGTATTCAGTGCTAGTTTTGATTCTCATTCAGAGTCTTCCTCAGGTGCTATACTCATACCTTTTTTGTCCTATGTAAGAGCGAAGACTTCAGATGAGAGTCGAAACTAGTAGTGCCCAAATACAATTCTAAAAATTGATAAGATTAATTCTTTCGCCTTAAAAATATTGCAACTGGACCATTTAATCATAATAATTAATTTATTACTGTGAGTGGAATACATGGATGTAGGGAAAGGAAACCATGGATAATGCTAATTTAATAATGACAGCTAAATTGATTTTTAATGGGATTTATAACACTTTTCTACACAAACTTAATTAAATATATCACTCTAAAAAATTAAATAGGGACAAAATATATATAAAAATAATATTGACAAAAAGACAAAAAAAGCACATGAATATAAAATTATATTTACCAGCTTGCAAACTTATTTCAAACATGCTAAATTTTCTAAGATATGCGAGGATTCTATTTGAAAACTGCATAAGCATCTCGTAGAAAGAGTCCTTTTATAAACTTTTTCGTGAAAGTAATTTTGATAACATAAAGGCTTACAGGAGAAAAGCATGCATCTAATATCATGTAGTAGAGTAGGGTCAGGACAGTAGGGGAAACAAACAGCACATTGTTTTTACCTCCTACTGGTGGCCTGCGGAGGGGTTGTTGAACCATTAAATACGTCCTTCAGGCTCTGTTATCCCTACGGGTATCTAATGCTCTTTAGTGTTTTTTTAGCACTTTGTTGCCCTGGGAGGGATTTTTTTAAACAATTTAAAATGAATTAAAAAAATCTCGAAATACATTTTAATGTTATTTATAAACTTACTAAAACACAAGTAGAGATGAAAATCGTTATAATACTTAAGTAAGGAATGTACTTTTATTATTATTTATTATTATATTTAATAACAGCAATCAAACCTTTACATTCTATGACCTTTTTCGATCACAAGAACTGGTTAAGTAAAGCAGTAGGAAATATAATAATTAAACAGTAACATAACATGACACACCCGTTAATTGGATGTTATGATTTTAAATGGTTGCTTGTATGAACTTAACATTGTTGCTAAATTTTCAGACGATGTGATCAAAATAAATGGAAGGAAACAACAAGGACAAATTGAGTATCGGGGCTGCCGAGAAAGCGATAATAGTTACAAAGTTGGATAAACAGAATTTAAATAAAAAAGAGATCAGGTCAAAAATTGTTGCTTTAAAAAAGGAGGAAACTGAATTAGATGAAAAGATTCAGAAACTGAGAGCTAAAGGAGTAACTACGAATTTACAGCCTCATATGCAAGCACTACATGAGTATAATGATGTGAAAGATATGACACAGATAGTTTTAGGGGTTTTGGCAGATGTAGAACTCTCTAATCTTAGTGAGCTTCATGATAGGTATAATTTGCCAAGAGATTAAATAATTTTTGACAGGGAATTTAATTTGTTTTATTTCTTGGTAAGCCATTTTAATTTTTTGTTGCATCTTTAGTTATTTTATTTAGGTATAACGAAATTTACATAGAAAAGTAATGTTTATTATTAAATCAATTTTCCATAAAAATTAACACAATAAATTGTTTGCGTTTCAAAATGATTACAAATTTGTAATATTTTATCGGCTAAAATCACCGCATTTGTAGCATTTACATTCAGCAGGTTCTTTCAATTTGATGTCCATTGATTGAAAACCTTCCGCTGTGAGGCGGACACCATCAGGATCATAACAATGGGTCAACGTAATTATTCTTTCGCGGAAGTAACTCTCTCGACAGCAATAGCATTCCTAAAATTAAAACAAATAAAATTAATATTAATAATAACGATTTGTTTATTTTTTTTGAAATAATTTGAACAAATCATGTACTTATTTAGTGCTTACCTTTAGAAAACCTGTTGGTGTTATCACAGATGGTTGCACTTGACTGTTACATGATCCTTCACATTTATTTACTGCTACTTCCCCATTACATGTTCTTTGTAATCGTCCTAATTCATCATATTCCTCTGCAAAAAAGAGCATTTGAGCTTAACTTGAAAATTATTTTATTTAATGTATAATACACTAATCTAATACATAAACATTTTTTCAACATAACGAACATAAAAATTTGTTTATATAGAGCAAAAATTTCAGTTCATTACCTTTAATTAAATGTATTTCTGAGGGTAAGGTTTCACAACTTTCTTCACCTGGCATTTCATTTATACCATTTACTGTGTGAGTGAATACCAGAGCGAGCAAGCATTTCAAAAACAACTTCCTCGTTCCCATTTTGGAAGGAAACTGTTTGATGAATTCTCAAAGACTTTATATTTATGTGTAAGGGAATGCAGTTTTGATAAAAGAAATCTCTTTCGACACTGGACATATTGTTAGAACCTAAATTTCTATTGCGTTGAACTCGTAATTTTCTTATTTCTCATGGTAGTTGCATATATTAAGGAAACTTGGGGTAGGTTACCAAGTATTATGACTTAATAAAACATAATTAACGACCTAAAGATTCTACGAAAGTAATTCCCCTCTTGCTTATGGATATTGACCCTCCTCTTGAATGTGGTCACCTACAGAGTTACAAGATTTCTGTTTTATGCTAAAGAACTTGGTGACCTTTTTGCTACGTTTACTTTACATTTTATAAAGCATTTTAATGTTTTACTTAATGTATTCTTTATTTATATAAAACTTTTTAGGATCCAAGTATTCCCTACACATACTTATTAAATATAATTTATTTACTCACACTTAATTATATTTTATATCTATATATTGTTTTTTTTAATTATAGATATTTAAATTAATTTACTAGCAACATGTGTGAGAATGTTGAAGATATGAAACTGGATCAATTGAACGATGGAATTATGGAGAATGTTTGTCGAGACTATATTCGAGGAGCATGTGATAGAAAGTTTTGTAAATATAAGCATGAAGTGGCTTCTTTAAATTTTTGCCACGACTTTCAGAATACATCTTGCCCTAGGCCCAATTGCAAGTAAGTGAGGCGTTTTTATAATATATAGGAACATATTTCATCTTCTACTATTTTTTGTTTAGATTTATACATTGCACTACTGAAGAAGTTGAAGGTTATAAAAGGACTGGCCAAATGTCTAATCAAATATTAGCAGAAGCTTTCAGAAAATATCAACTTCCAGGGATTCAACCAGTTTGTATTTTATATAGAAAAGCTGTATGCAGGTACAAAGTTGATAAAAAAGTAGCTGTTAATTCGAAATAATATAGAGTATAATATGTAAACAGAATAAAATTTTTAATATTATTTAACATTTTAGGAAACTATTTTGTAAATATAGGCATATATCCAAAGAAGAGGAAGAAGCTGAAATCATGGAGTTAATACAAAATAACAACAGAAGTCGATTAGCTGTGAACAATTTTACAGAAAATCAAATTAATTTTGCCATAACAAATGGTAAGTTGCAGTTTTGTGCTTGTGAAAATATCAATATTGGATTAGTACATCTAATGAAGCAGCAAAGCAAGATGTTTCAATATTTTAAATAATTTAATTTATAATTGAAATTATTTTTACTTTGATAGGAATAAGGAGAAGTGCAGTCCATTTAGAAGAGGATGAGTTTGGACCTTCATTAACAAAAAGAAGGCTGTTGTCGAGTGATCCAGAGTTTTCTGATAATGGGATATCACAAATTTCTAATAGAATGCGACCAGTATTTAAGGGATATTTTGCTGGTAACCCACCACCACCAATATTAAGCAGAGTGGATACAAGGTGAATTGAATTATTATAAAAACGTATTAGGCAGATTAAATATTAATAAACGATCAGGTTTAATAAGATTTAATCTTGTTAAAATTGATCACATACAATATTTAACTCATGTTTTCAGTTCAGATTATAGAAATGTATGAACTTATTTTCTGTTGAGGTGGCATCTATGTAGCAATGCCTTAACTATAGAGCTGGTAAAGTTTCAGAGACCTAACGATAATTTTAATATAGAGGTTAATTTAAAGATTTTTCTTGCTATTTGTTATTTATTGACATATTACCCATTTTGGTAACTAAGTCGGACCTTCTTCAGGTGCGTGATTTTAATGATTAATTGTGTGGCAAAAAAGGGAGTATTACAGTTTAGAAATGTATCAGATTTTTGTAAACATTTTCTCTAAAAGTTGTTTGTTTGTTTTAGATCAATAATGTTGGAGGAAGAAAATAGCCTACTTCATAAAGAAATTGCTCAACTTAAAAGGCAAGTGTCCGATCTGACTGCAACAAATGAGTTTCTTTTGGATCAGAATGCCAATTTAAGGGTTTCTAGTAAAAGAACTGCTGCGATTTCCGTCCCTTCGGTTACAATTACGAATTCCCTTCCACAAAACAATACAAATCCTCAGCAGGTTAGTATTGTGGTTTCAGCATATCTATTTTCATTTATTATCGACAAGCTTTTAGCTTAAGAATGATTTTATTGAAAAGAGAATGATTGTAGAACATACTTTAAAGATATTTGTTAATGAATTAACTATTTGTAATTATTATTTTTAAGAGGTATATGTATGACATATATGCTTTTGAAAATGGCAGGTTTTATGTATTAATAAATATTTTTGTTTTAGGTAATTCGTACAGTAACCGCTAGTGTTGCTAGTGTACCAGTGTCTTTGGCAACTGTTACAACATGTAACCCAGTGTCTGGGAATCATGTATCAATTGCAGGATGTCCTGCAGTTAGTATAGCTTCGCCTGCCCAAATATTAGCCCCTAGTCAACAAATACTTGGTAAGTGTGTGTTTAATTCCATGTGGTATTAGGTAGTGGTACACCCAAATACCTTTTTTAATTTTTATAGATATTGCAATTCAATTTTTTATGTTTATTGTACAAAAGAAATTGCTCATGGTGACCTATCAACTGGTTGTTTTATTTTCAATGTCTTCAAGGTATTTGGTCAAAATATTGCTTGAAACTGTTTTTGTATATTTTATTTAATAATGGAATAAAATACTAATTATTAAATACTAATTATGTTAATGAAATTAAATTTATGTTAAAATAAAACCAAACTATAAAGTTATAGGGGTAGAGGTCCCAGCAAGGTAAATTTTTATTTGGGTTGAAGCAGAAGCCTATAGCTTTTGCTGTTGGTTTAGAATATCGAAATTAATAAGGCCAAAACATTTAATACAGTAGCTAAAGACAAACGAAATACAAAAATTTAGATGCACAACGTGCAGTGTTCTTTTGTTTTGCATAAATACATTACGACTTGAGCACCTGATGAAGGCTTATGAAATAGAGGCGAAACTGTAGTTCCTGTTAAAAATAAAGCAATAGCAAGGCTATAGGCTTCTTATTCAACCCAAATAAAAAGTTATAGACATGGAAATATTCAAATCGAAATCCTTGAAATACTGAGATATTTGAAAATACTAGAGTAATGCCACATTTAATGTAGAATAGAAAATGGAATCAATTTTTTATTAAAAATTCAAAAGGCATACTTATTGTAAAATCTTAATATAATTCCATCTTCTGTATAGTAGACATCCTATTTTTAAAAGCATAACTTCCAGAAAAATGCAAAAAACCCTTAATTTTTGGCTTAGGCCCAAGACTGCTATTTTTAAAATTCATCTACAATTACTCGTGTATAACACGCACCCTAGATATTCAATAAGAAAAGTTAGAAAAAAGTGCTTATTGTACTTGTCATTTTAATTATTTTTTTAAGTCGAATACAGATCTATTGCTCTTTTATAAATTACATAGGTATATGAAAACTACTATGATGTAATTTGTTTATAACAAACACACAAGTTTTAGCAATACTAATTTAATGTTTTCACATTGACATCTTGTAAATTATGGTGAAACATATGTAGTTGGGCAAGATGCGTTGGTCACACATCTCTGATAATTCGCTAATATATACATACTTATGTATGTCTACAAGTTATGGACTAAAAGAAAATACAGTGAAACCTCGGTTATTCATTCCCGTGAGTTTCGTTTTCCCGCATGTTTTTTGCTCACGGTCCCAAAAAATGCCTATGTAATCAATGTCATAAAACACCGTATTTATCGTTTGCCTTTTCTTATTTAATTGCATTATTTGTTGTAACGATCTTTGGAAGTTTACTAACAATTTCTTATTAGAGCCGCTTGTATTATTGTACAAGATCCAGCCAAACGGATTTATATGTCGGGTGATTTTTTAATGTTTGAATTATATAAAATGGCACTTTTCACCGTTTCTTAGATCAACAAAAGAGACCGTGTTTTTTATAATTCTCTCTTAAAAGTACATATGTTTTTGGTGTTCACACAATTTTAGTTTCGCCTTTGTAAAGTAAAGATTAAAAATGAAGAAAATGCGAACTATGTAAGAAACGTGTTCACAAACTGATGAGAAGTTACTCATTAATTTAGAAAATAGGCTGTATTCTATTAAACGTAAATATACTAAACAAACAAAAATTGTTGATTTAATAAAAGACAATAAAATAATCTATTTTTTTATTATAGGTACATACATAATCTGTGTATGTATTAATATAATATTGTATTTTATTCATAATGCAGTTGCTTATTTCTAACTTTTTCACACTATCCCCCTGTTATTGTTTTCCCGCAATAGTAATTTTTTTTACACGGTCCCAGCAAAAACGATGAATCGAGGTTTCACTCTACTGTCATTCTGTTACTGAATATCAACATGACATGTGCTTCTCTATTTGAATAAGAAATATGATGCAATTTCTTGTTAACACTTTGACTGCCAATTTAGAAGATAACTCGTAATTTGGGTTATTGCCAAGGACGCCTATTACGAGTTTATTTAATTACTGCACTCGCAGGTACGATTAAAGTCGTAGTACGTATATAAGTGCAAACGTGAATACTGGACATTCGAATGGGCATGTAATGCAAAAAACCAGGCATTCTTTGATCTTCAAAGATGCGGCACAGATGCGCCAAAGAAATGACAGCTTTATATTACACTTCTATTCGAACACCGTGCAGATATTCACAGGAGGAAGAACAACAAATTAAGATTGGCCTGTATGAACAGAAAAAGTAATTTTGAATTATACCGCAGCAGTCAATATGTTAAATCGGAATTGACAAATATCCTGTGGATAGATCACTTAAGTACAATTTCTTGTGTACAATGTACCAAATTTCATTGTAATATCCGTATAAACAAAAAACTTATTTCATCACTTGGGGGCACCCGATATGGAATCAAGGATTTATTTAATTTAAAACTTCGCCATTGAATCTCTAATTGCGTACCAATTTTTTTGTCAGTTACTACAAATCCTCCGACACAACTAGCCATTGCCAATAGTTCTCAAGCTCAATTGGCAATTGCACAACAAAACCTTGCGAACAACCTAGCAGCTCAACAAGCTCAGCCGCAGTTGACTTCACAAGCCCAACAGTTGGCCTTAGCTACAACAACGCAGCAGTTGACTTCACAAGCACAGCATATGGCTAACCAGCAAATTGCTCTTGCGAACGCTCCCCAGCAGTTAACGTCCCAACCACAACAGATAACTATTACAAACAGCAATCAACAGTTAACTCTTGCTGGAACCCCTCAAAATCATTTGACTTCTCAAGCTCAACAGCTGGCCAATCAACAGTTGACGTCACAAGCTCAGCAGTTAGCACTGGCTAATTCTGCACTGGCAAATACTCCGCAGCAGTTAACTTCGCAAGCACAGCAGCTAGCTTTAGCGAATACTCCCCAACAGTTAGCAGTGGCGAATGTACCTCAGCAGCTTGCTTTAGCAAGCGCCAATAACCAGTTGCTTGCTCAGCAAAACTTGGCATCAAGTCAGCAGCTCGAAATACACAGAACTATCAACACTTCACAGACAATTGCCATGTCTAACGGCACGCAGCCACTAGTATCATATCCAATCATGACTCAGAGCATCAATCATGCTATGCCACATTAGCATAGATTTTAGTGATATTAGGGAACGTTGTACCTACAAAACGGATAGTGAAAGACTGTATAATTTAGTGGCTGAGAATTTCTTTTGTTTTATTTATTTTGTTCCTTTTGAAATATTATATTTATATGATAGTAGCTAAAGAAGTAACAAATATCTGTTAATTTTAAGTCGAAAGTACAATAATAAATTATTTCCGTCGAATTTGACTGGCGTTTATGAATTATTACCAAATATCCTGCGAATTTATTTCTTTTTTAAATTCTTGAGTGAGTTTTTGCTTAACTAATTAAAATTAATTAATTTACATAATATTGACTTGTCTTCCTAATGTACTTTAATGTCTACAATTATTTTTAGTTACATTAGTTGCTTATCAAGCCCTGAATACTTTATGTAGGGTGGACCAACTTGTACTAGCTGATGATAAATGGTTATAATTTTTTATAGTGGGTTTAATTAAACAAGTTGATCGTGCTAGCCAATTTTATTACGCACTACCGGTTTCGATCACAGAACTTTGATCTTCATCGGGTGCTTAGTCTTTACATTAAAGTACGTGCAATACGACACATTACTTTTTTAAATTAAAACAGTACACATATACATAGATGTTAACAGATTAAAAATTGCTACGGTTTACGGCACAAGTGGATAGATAGCCGGACTTCTAATTGGCTAGCACGATCAACTTGTTTAATTAAACCCACTACATATAGAGCAATCGTGCTGGAACCTATTATAAGTAAAAAAAGTTATAATTTTTGTTAGAGTTTTTATTTTTACGTGAAAGTGTAATGTGTTAAATTTTTTTTTTATTTTTCAATACGGCAGTCAGTGATATGACTTCAAATTTGTTATTTTTGTAATCTCGACTACCTTAAAAAATTTAGATTTTGTTTGGCTTCCCCATTCCTCACACCTCGGTGTTTTATTTCTTATTCTGGGACTACTTAAAAGGATAGGTTTACATGAATAAACAAAAAACAATTACCTTAAGCAAAATATTGTGTAGAAATAAATTTGGACCCGGAAACATTGCATCAAATAATGTAAAATCTTTTAGGAGGAGCCATTATTTGTTTTTATATGTCTATGTAAAAGTCAAAAAAATTAAAGTTACAAAAGTTATATGTAAACATCGATCAGTTAGCGTTGGATTACCAACATACATACATACATTTAATAGATACATTCTTAATCCAACATAATGCTAATGTATAAAGAAACGGAGATAAATTTCATTGTTGGTGGAATTTTGAAATATGTCTAAAAAAAGCTTTTATTCCATTAGTCATACGCGTGTTATGTTAATTATTTCCTATTGGTCCGAAATTTCGAAATTAACCAATAGCGTTTAAGTTCATGTTATATTGACATGTTTCAAACTTTGACGTTTATTCTCTTGTAAGTAAAGTTGGGCGTCGTGTCGTGAAAACGGTTTATACAACTTAGAAGTCTCAATTTTCTTGGTCAAAAGATGAATATTACCTCTGCAGGTTGGTAACAATATGAAGTAGTAACAAAGCGTTCAGTGCACAACATTTAGTTTTTGATGTTCCAGCTGGAATAATTTCTCTGTTGGAAGAGCCAAAGCCTGAATTAAAGAGCTTCGCTTTGCAAAAACTCGACTCCATTGTCGACGAATTCTGGCCTGAAATTTCAGAGGCGATAGAGAAAATGTAAGCACTATTTTGTACGTAGTATAAATTGTTTTTATACTTGTGACAATTTCTAAATGAGTCAACAATTTAACTTTTGAATTGGGTTGAAAATTAACGACTGTCGGGGAGTGTCATATCCATTGATGTGGTGAAAATTTCCTCCTTTCTAACCTTTCTACAGTGTCTTATTATGTTTAAATGTCTATATTTATTTCTTTTGTTCATATTTTTCTATGTTATTCTGAATTTCAATCTTTACCCTTTATCTGGTTTCTATGTTTTCAGTTCTGCCAATGATCGTTTTTCTAGATTCATTTATTCATATCCCGATTTTACCTAAACATTTTCAAACACATTACAGGATATTTGAATATATTTTTTTATGTCTATTTCTATTTACAATTACTGATTGCAAAATACGTAAAAAAAACAATCAGCAGCTAGGGTTATTTTTACTTTTTATACGCAGGTTCTACCTATATATAAAGAGAAAAAAGTATTTATATTCATGCGAAAAATTGATTTCGAGGTTTTGGCAAATCTGGATGTTTTAAGTGACCCCGAATCCATTTTATCCATATTTGCTTTGGTGTGTATCTGTGTGTGTAAACAGCATAACGACTTGAGATAGATTAATGAAATTTGGCACGGTTATTTAAGTTAAAAAGTAAATTAGTATCAACTTTTGACTTTAGAAATGAACGTGAAATTCTAGTGGAGCTCATTCCATTTTTTTTATGTTATATTAATCACATTTTAATGCAGATAAATGATCCTCTTTATTTTTCAGTGAAATATTGCATGAAGATAAATTATTTCAACACCATCAGTTGGCAGCTTTAGTAGCAAGTAAAGTTTATTATCATTTAGGTTCATTCGAAGATTCCCTTACATATGCCTTGGGAGCAGGAGATTTATTTGATGTGAACTCAAGAACGCAATATGTTGAAACTATTATAGGTATATCATTTTAGATGTGTTTGGATAATTTTATTATCGTTTGCTAGTTTTGCTATACCATGTAAACTGGCGACCAAAATTAAAGGAAAACCTACGAGCGAGCAAATATTTCGGTCATTTTCAAAACTGTGTAACTCCGAGAAAAATGATCATAGGAAAATATTTTGCATATCATTTTCAAGGAAAACTCTGTACTTTTTGATTCTGCAAGTTAAAAGTTTCTATTTTAAAAGGAAAGCTAATTTTTTATGTGAGAAACGAGAAAGAAAAATGTTTGTTCAAATTTCTCAAAATTTAAACAAGTCCACGGACTTCAATAATTTTTTTCGATTAATTTCTCCAAATGCATTTTGTAGTTTGAACATTTCTCTATGTGTTCCACTTTAATTCATTTCTCTGCGACAATTTTTAACGAAGATATTGACAATTAAAGAAAAAATCGCACTCTTGACTTTTAACTGTCATAACTTCCGATGGCAAAGGGCAATGTGCATTTAGTCTACGGCATAAGAAACCTTATAAAATAATTTATAATGTCATTGAGTTTAGTTTTCCATAAACTGACTTTTTTACTAGGTGAATTTTGTTCAAAAATGATACTGAAATTTACGAATTTGCAGGGTCGTATAAACACTGCCGTTACATCAAGGGCATTAACGATATCATTGCGGTGTTTACGTTTTTTACAAGCAAAAACTATCATTAATACATATGCAAAATTTCAAAACGATCAAAAATTGTATTCCTTATGTCCTTGTGTTTTAAACTTTGACGTCCGTCCAAATAAAGTACGGAGCTATTACAGCTGCATGGCCATGACTTAGCGAGCGATACTCATGCAACCGCACTCGTTTTTAGCCGATATTGGCGCACTTCAATTTTAAAACACAAGGACATAAGGAATACAATTTTTGATCGTTTTGAAATTTTGCATATGTATTAATGATAGTTTTTGCTTGTAAAAAACGTAAACACCGCAATGATATCGTTAATGCCCTTGATGTGACGGCAGTTTTTATATGACCCTGCAAATTCGAAAATTTCAGCATCATTTTTGTACATAATTCACCTAGTAAAAAAGTCAGTTTGTGGAAAACTAAACGCTATGATATTATAAATTATTTTATAGGGTTTCTTATGCCGTAAACTAAATGCATATAGCCCTTAGCTATCGAAAGTTATGACAGTTAAAAGTCAAGAGTGCCATTTTTTCTTTAATTGTTAATAACTTCGTTAAAAATTATCACAGAAAAATGAATTGAAGTGGAACACATAGAGAAATGTTTACACTACAAAATGCATTTAGAGAAATTAATCTAAAAAAATTATTGAACTCCGTGGACTTGTTTAAATTTTTAGAAATTTACAGACAAATTTTTCTTTCTCGTTTCTCACATAAAAAAATGGCTTTCCTTTTAATATAGAAACTTTTAACTTGTAGAATTAAAAAGTAGAGAGTTTTTCCCTGAAAATGATGTGCATAACATTTTCGTATGATTATTTTTCCCGGAGTTACACAGTTTTGAAAATGACCGAAATATTTGCTTGCTCGTAGGTGTTCCTTTAATTTTGGTCGCCAGTTTATGTTATACTTTTTAATTTTATTTGCAGCAAAATGCATTGACTATTACACCCAACAACGAAATGTATCCGGTGACTTCGAAACTCCGGTCAAACCGCTGGACCAGCGGATGGAAAATATCGTTAATCGTATGTTCCAGAGGTGTTTGGATGATAAGCAATATCGACAAGCCGTTGGAATAGCTCTTGAAACGAAGAGAATGGACGTATTTGAAGCTGCAATAACTCAATCCGACGATGTGTCTGGTATGTTGAACTACGCATTCCACGTCACCATGAGTTTGATCCAAAACCGAGGATTTCGTAACATTGTTTTACGAACCCTCGTCGAATTGTATAGAGGACTAACGACCCCCGATTATGTAAACATGTCCCAATGCCTCATATTTTTGGAAGACCCACGGTCAGTAGCCGAGATATTATTGAAACTCGTACAAGGAACCGAAGAGAGCCGTTTAATGGCTTTTCAAATAGCCTTCGACCTGTACGAGTCAGCCACCCAGCAATATCTTGAGAAAGTATTGGAAGCTCTTGTTGAAACAGTGAAGCAGCCGACAGAAGCTAATAGTGGCATCAGAAATCTAGTGAGGCCGATAATTGAATGCGTTTCTTAGGTTTTTGAATTAAACTTATTATGTATTGTTTCAGACTGATAATGATAAAGTTTCGCAAGCAGGAATCGAGAAACTAAACACCATTTTATCTGGGGAAGTGTCCATAGAATTGCATCTCCAATTTCTGATACGGTCAAATCATACCGACTTGCAGATTTTGAAGCACACTAGAGAAGCCGTTCGGGCTAGCATTTGCCATACTGCTACTGTTATTGCCAATGCTTTCATGCACAGTGGGACGACGAGTGATCAGTTTTTACGGTACTCTTGAATATATCATCACTATCTTTTTTTATGATATATTTTATTTCAAATTTAGTTTTGTTTCATATTTAAGTACAATGGAAGATTATTATTCCTTATTCCGCAAAAAAATCCGCGAATAAGAAATTCTTGAATAGGGAATGAAGAAAAGAATGGTATTATATGAGATTCGTTCAAAAATTTATCAAATTTAAATTAATAATGATAACAAATACTTTTATTTAAAGTTTTTTAAGAAATAGAAAATTATCATGAATTGTTAAGTATCCAACTTGGGCAGTGGCATAATGATTGTAGTGAAGTATAAGCTATGGAGTTTTTACTTCAGATATTTTGATAAATCGTACAATCGATTCGTTGATTTAAAAATAGCCGATCAAGTCTATTTAATTTAATTTTAAATGGCAATATACTATTTTGACCGCGAATAAGGAGATTTGCCCTAAAAAGATTCGTTGTTATATTCTTTCAGGGATAATTTGGAGTGGTTAGCTCGCGCTACAAATTGGGCGAAACTCACAGCAACAGCTTCACTGGGAGTAATTCATAGGGGTCATGAACAGGAAGCGCTAACTCTAATGCAAAGCTATTTACCTAAGGAAGTTGGTCCAACATCTGGATACTCCGAAGGAGGTGGTTTATATGCGTTGGGACTTATTCATGCTAATCACGGGGGTAAAATAACCGATTATCTGTTGTCTCAGCTAAAGGATGCCCAAAACGAGGTGAGTGAAAAAATCGATTATTGTTGTTTAATTGGTTTTCAACTGATTTTGTTTGTGAAGGTTGTGAGGCATGGCGGTTGCTTGGGTCTTGGCTTAGCTGCTATGGGTACCCATAGGCAAGACATTTACGAGCAATTGAAATTTAATTTGTACCAAGATGACGCCATTACCGGTGAAGCTGCAGGTATTGCCATGGGGATGGTGATGTTGGCTTCAAAGAATCCAAGCGCCATCGAAGACATGGTTTCGGTAAGAGTATATACTTTCTATTATTCTATTTTAAATAACATTAAATTATAATTACTCTCATAAAATCTGACTTTCGCAATATATGTATACAAGGATAATTCGATGTTGTCCCACTGGAAAAAATCAATTAATTGAATATCAAGGAATATTGTGTATTGTGAATAATAAGTAAAATAGACCGCAAGTACGGGCGACCTAAATTATTTGACCTTATATGTAGGTTACATGCGAACAGATAAATATGGTATTTTGATAATTGAAAATTGTTATACTATATACGTATATAATGATAAGAAAATGATGGTACATACTCAAATAAATTATTCTCTCATGTAAAATAACATTCCTTTGTGATTTTTAATAGAAAAGTTCTATATTTATAGCAACAAACTGATCCTAAAAAACTTTTTTGATTTGTTATAGGACGCCTCTTTTGTGAATGTACTTTAATTATGATACAGACGCCAGAGATAGATTTGCTTGTCCCCAAATAAATTCCTCATGAACTGAGGTTTCCATAGCGGCTTTCAATAGTTAACCGTTGCTTCGAATGTAAACTTTCCTAATTCCTACGTTATAACCGGCAAAAGTTATTCATGCATTTGGGACTTCAATAGATTAGTATCGCGTGGTAAATTTGTTGGAATCGAATTAAACTTCGCGGTTTTGCTTACATTGATATTATTTTCCTGTTGTTTGGTGAACTTATCTATTCAATTGAACAAAACATAAGTTTGTTTGGCCTCAAATATTCTACCATTGAATATAGAATATACTCTATATTCAATGATTCTACGTTATATTTGACGTAGATAGTGGACTCGTTCAAAGAATTAACATTTAGATACATCCACGTTCGTATTTTAAAATGTTTCTATCGAACGGAGAACCTTTAATAAGGCAATATGGAAAGTAAAATTATTCTTTATACTTGAGGACTTGCAGCATGTGCATCCAATGGTTCAAGCTTGCATTATTCAGCGTACACAATATTTTAGAAAGTTTCTTACACGTCAAACGATTTTACTAACAAAAGTTTTTAATTGCCGACCATAAAATTTTTGGATTAACTCCTATGTTAAAATTAATTTTACGTTGTTGCCTGCTACAACAATTTATGCACTTTACTCTGCAACTAGCCATCTCGAAATAGGATTAACAAACTTCTTTAATATTTTTATTAAATTTATTGGATATAGTTATCACTTTTTTTGAGTATTATTTTGGCTGATATATATTTTATATACATACGTTGTGTGCTTCTCGAGCGGAAAATAATAATTAGATTTTGCCGCATTATTTATTGAATACTAAACATCTCGAGAGGACTGGAGGTAAAGAGGAAAAGGGAAATGAACAATTTATTTCATATTTCCAATTCCATTTTTTTCCTTGGGGGAGCTTTGATCTAGATCTAAAGGGTGAGATTACATGTTCTGTATTAGATTTGATTTTATGCGATAAATTTTACTTTTAAATGGTGCATTTCGAGGTTTGCCAAATGTTACATTTTAAAACTCTTAATTCAATTTCATAAAGCTAGGATTTTGGTCGATTGAATATCGATTATTCTCCCAAGAAAAAAAAATCGTGCAAACGAGATCCGTTTTATAAGAATTCATAAGAACATGTATACCCAGATACATTTGTAAAACTTCCTGAATCCAACATATGTGTAAATAAGCACGTATCTACATTTTATTTTCATATTTGTATTCTCAACAAAGTTCTCTACATCCTGCGGTTTAATTTCCCTAAGTAGTTACGGCTCGGCCATCAACAAAATTGCTAGATATTCCTGTTATTAAGGCTTTTTGCATTTTATCTCGTGTATTAATTAGAAAGATACATTTGTTGAAAAATAACATTTTAATATGCTTTCATGTGGATACGTGGATACGTTCAGGATTTGATCTATGATTAGTAGTTTTTATTTAAAAGGAAAAACCTTTTTTGGTAATATTGTGGCAAAAATGATTCGCGCGGAAAAGTTACAATATGAGCGGGAAATTTGGTATAAGCCACCTAAAAAATTACCTTAAGATTAATCTTAATTAAAGTGTACTAACATTATCAATGGTACCAATTTAAAAATTTATTTACTGCTTGTGGCATATATTATATACTTAAAGTGTTTCAGATAGAAGTAAATGCCATTTATAAACAGGACTTTTGTGCATTTTACTAATGAGAATTTTTGTTTAATATTGTAAATGATAAAAGGATGAAGAAAAAAATTTTTTCCCTTACTGAAATAGACAGAACAAATATAATCTGAGTCAGTTGTAGTTAAGTTTGTAGAAATTGCTATGTATTAATTCACACAAAACTAAGTGTCTGAAATAAAAATTGCATTTTATTTATAAAGTTTATAGTAAATTTACATATATTGTTTCAGTATGCACAAGAGAGTCAACACGAAAAAATCTTGCGAGGCTTGGCAGTCGGCATTGCCTTTACGATGTACGGTCGTTTGGAGGAGGCTGATCCTCTTATCCTCCAATTGACCTCTGATAAAGACCCTATCCTTCGAAGGTCGGGTATGTACACCTTGGCGATGGCGTATTGCGGCACTGGCCACAACCAGGCTATTCGGAAGCTTCTCCATGTTGCGGTGAGTGCTGCCAATGTACTCCTTTATCTTCTACGTTTGGAAAGCATCCTCAAATGCTTGATTGATATCTTACGTCCCTCGGAAATAGGGTTCATTTATTCCTTTCTTCCCAGGATTTACCCCCAAATAAATTTTTAATATATTCTTTGCGCACAGAAAGAAAAATTGCTGTTAAACAGTGTTGGGGTTTGGCAACTTTGTGGCCAACTACCATTACTGTAAAGTTACAGGCTCTCTGTAATATTAAATTCGGATTGTATTTATACAACTAGTTAATGCCCGTGAAAAATCACGGGCAGCCATGTACACATATATTTATTACCATGTACACGTATACTTATTTCCATGTGCACATGTACACCTGACCATGTACATGTGTACATATTACCATGTACACATATACATTTTATCCTACATATATATTTAATCTTATGATTTCGACATATACATATTATCATGTTCACTAAAAATTTATGCAGCAGTAATGTATATAGCAGCGAACAGAAGAACATAATAGTAGTAGAGA
>JAWQRP010001157.1:0-20722 GCA_033557875.1 Quadriops clusia | reverse complement strand
ACAGTAATTAAATTCCGCCTCAGCAGTGAGTAAATTCTTTGAGAATTTATAAATTTGGTCTTCTTTGCCACCTTCAGTGGCATAATCCTTTTTTTTGAGTATTCCTACAGGTTGTCTTTGAAGAACGGCTGTCGGCCAATGTTTTACGTCATCCACCTCTAACGATCAACTATTGAATGATTGACTACAAACGAATATACTAGAAAAATTGAATGTCGACTGCCGTAGTTTCTCTTTGCGGTAATGTACACAAACTCTTGTTGAAGTTTACTTCAGATTTAGACCAATATAACAATTCTTTGTTGTTGATAAATTCGTCGTAGAATCGCCACGTTAAGTGGCATAATCCGTTTTTGTTTCTGTTGTAATAGGAAATTAGGTGCAAAGGGAAAACAGGTACAACGGAAAATTAGTTTCAACAATTCGAAACCAAACATAAAGAAGACCTTCATAAAAAGGAAGTTTTACCACTTTGAATGGAATTTCCGGAAAATTCAATGTTTCGAAAAGTAACAGTTAAGAATACTAAATGTTCGGCGAACTGAATGTTCGGAAGACTGAAAGTTCAGAAAACTGAAAGTTTAGAAGACTGAAAGTTTAGAAGACTGAAAGTTCAGAAGACTGAAAGTTCAAAAACTGACCAACGATATGGTAACGTACATCTTAACACTGTACATATTTTCAACTATCGTAGAGTTGGATTTCTGCATAATTTGTTATTGAATTTCCCAACTCCCACCACCTTAAGTGGTGTAATGCTTTTTTTTAATCATATTTTTAAGACTTGTGCGCTTACGTTTGGATTATGTTACTTCAACATATCTAAGGGCGATTAATGGAAAAGCGAATATTTTTGCCAAAGGGGTAAACAGAAAAACCTGAAGTAATATATCAACAAAAATACCAAATAATAAAATCATTGTCCAAGTAGAGGTGATAAAAAACCGCAATAAGGTAACAAATCTTTATTGTTTTCTATTTGCCACATTGTGTGGCATAACCATGTTTTTGCAGGCGTACATGAAACCAACAAAATCCTGAATAAACGGATATAACTACGAGGCATTCAAAGTTCCATAATGTTTAAATTCTGTCTTCACGGTGAGCAAATTTTGTCCTAATAGTGATTAAATTCCGTCTCGGAAGTGAGTAAATCCTGTTTACATAAATCGCATGTAAATCTCTTCTTCGCCACCTTCAGTGGCATAATCAAATTCTTTCGAGTGTTCCTACAGGTTGTCTTTCAATAGCGGCTATCAGCAAACGTTTGAAAAGTCGTCCATCTCCAAACGATCAACTACAAACAAATCGACTGGAAAAGTTGAAGTCGACTGCTGTAGTTTCTCTTTGCGGTAATGTACACACTCTCGTTGATGTTTAATTAATTAAGGAATTTTGACTAACAATTCTTTTTTGTTGATAAATTAATCGTAGAACTGCCACCTTAAGTGGCATAATCCGGTCTTTATTTCTGTTGTAACAGGAAATTAGATTCGACAGGAAATTAGGTTCGACAGGAAAATAGATTCAGCAGAAAATTAGGTACACAATACGAAACAACATCTGTGACGAAACCAAATACAAAAGAAAATTTTACAACTTTGAATGGAGCGTCTGGAAAATTGAATGTTCGGAAGACTTAACGTTTAGACACCTACCGACGTGTGAAGTACCCCTTAATAATCGATCAACTTGCTGTAACGTTATGGTAACGTACAAGATCTTAGAGCTGTACATATTTTAAACTATCGTAGAGTTGAATTTCTGCATAATATGTTTATTAGATTGGCCACTTCAAGTGGCGTAATGTTTCTTTTTGATGTGTTTTTAAGACTTGTGTGAATCCGGTTGAACAATATTACTTCAATACGTCTATGAGTTACTAATGGAAGAGCGAATACTTTTGTACAAATGGTAAACATTTTTTATCGATTAATCCAAAATAAAAAAAAATCATCAAAGAACATACCAATCAAAAAGAAACGTTGTCCAGGTAGAGGTGTTAGAAAAAACTCAATAAGGTAACACTTGTTTTTTTTTTCTATTTGCCACATTGTGTGGCATAACCGTGTTTTTACAGAACTTTTGCAGAAGTTAGTGAAGCCAACAAAATCCTGAATAAACGGGAAACAGCATGTAGCGTTCAGAGTCCCATAATGTTTAAATTCTGTTTCCACAGTGGGTAAAATTAGTCCTCACAGTAATTAAATTCCGCCTCAGCAGTGAGTAAATTCTTTGAGAATTTATAAATTTGGTCTTCTTTGCCACCTTCAGTGGCATAATCCTTTTTTTTGAGTATTCCTACAGGTTGTCTTTGAAGAACGACTGTCGGCCAACGTTTTACGTCATACACCTCTGAACGATCAACTATTGAATGATTGACTACAAACGAATATACTAGGAAAATTGAATGTCGAATGCCGTAGTTTCTCTTTGCGGTAATGTACACACACTCTTGTTGAAGTTTACTTCAGATTTAGACCGATATAACAATTCTTGGTTGTTGATAAATTCGTCGTAGAATCGCCACGTTAAGTGGCATAATCCGTTTTTGTTTTTGTTGTAATAGGAAATTAGGTGCAAAGGGAAAACAGGTACACCGGAAAATTAGTTGCAACAATTCGAAACCAAACATGAAGAAGACCTTCATAAAGAGGAAGTTTTACCACTTTGAATGGAATTTCTGGAAAATTCAATGTTTTGAAAAGTTGAAGTTAGGAACACTAAATGTTCGGTGGACTGAAAGTTTGGCGAACTGAAAGTTTGGCGAACTGAATGTTCGGAAGACTGAAAGTTCAGAAACTGACCAACGTTATGGTAACGTACATCTTAACACTGTACATATTTTCAACTATCGTAGAGTTGGATTTCTGCATAATTTGTTATTGAATTTCCCAACTTCCACCACCTTAAGTGGTGTAATGCTTTTTTTTAATCATATTTTTAAGACTTGTGCGCTTACGGTTGGATTATGTTACTTCAACATATCTAAGGGCGAATAATGGAAAAGCGAATATTTTTGCCAAAGCGGTAAACATTTTTAACCGAAAAACCTGAAATAATATATCAATAAAAATACCAAATCATAAAATCATTGTCCAAGTAGAGGTGATAAAAAACCGCAATAAGGTAACAAATCTTTATTGTTTTCTATTTGCCACATTGTGTGGCATAACCGTGTTTTTGCAGGACTTTTGCAGGCGTACATGAAGCCAACAAAATCCTGAATAAACGGAAAACAGCATGTGGCATTCAGAATCCCATAATGTTTAAATTCTATCATAGTGGATTCTGGCTCCATAGTGATTAAATTCCGCCTCAGCAGTGAGTAAATTGTGTATTCATAAATCGCATGGGAATTTGTAAATTTGATCATCTTTGCCACCGTCAGTGGCATAATCAAAGTTTTTTTCGAGTGTTCCAACAGATCATCTTTTAATAGCGGCTATCAACAAACGTTTTACAAGTCCTTCATCTCTGAAGGATGGACAACAATCGAAAGGACTTATCGCCTGCTGTACGTTCTCTTTGTGGTAATGTACACAATCTCGTTTAAGACTAATTAAGACTAATATAAGAATTCCTTGTTGTTGATAAATTCATCGTAGAATTGCCACCTTAAGTGGCATAATCCGCTCTTTGTTTCTGTCGTAACAGGAAATTAGATTCAACAAGAAAATTGATTCATCAGAACATTAGGTTCGAGACAGTATGAAACCAAGGAACTAAAGAAAATTGTATAACCTTGTGTGGAATATGTATCTGGAAAATTGAAAGTTCGCAAACGAAATGTTCTACAAACTGAATATTTGGAAAACTGAATATTTGGAAGACTTAATATTTGGAAAACTGAATATTTGGAAGACTTAATATTTGGAAAACTGAATATTTGGAAGACTTAATATTTGGAAAACTGAATATTTGGAAGACTGAATATTTGGAAAACTGAATAATTGGAAAATTAAATTCTCAGAAATCAACCGGCTTATGAAATAGCCCCAAATTATCAATCAACTCTCTCCGATCTTATGGTATTGTACAACATCTTTCTCTGGGTTGTGTATATTTTAATCTATCGTAGAATTAAATTGCTGCATTTCAATTTTCTTAGAACTGCCACCTTATGTGGCATAATCTGGTTTTTGTTTATTTGTAACAGGAAATTGTGGCAAACCCGACAAATCGAAATCTTTAGAATGTGACGACACAAGTGTAAAATTAAAAACTGTTTGGAATTCTTCGAACCCAATGTTTAATAGAGTGGTAATAAATTAGAGAGGTGACAGAGTAGAATGGCAACCTCCAGTGGCATAATCAATTTGTTTTGGAATATTTGTGTGTTTTAAGAAAGTTTAATAAACGGAGAACAAAGGATCGCAACATGTTAAATAAATATAACCAATGTATGAGCCAAACGTAATCTCCAATATTAATCAAGGACAAATAATTTGTGGTAACTTTGTTCTAAACTCGAAAATATATTTTTTTGCCACCCTAAGTGGCAAATAACTTTTTTGTTTGTTTGTTTGTTTCATCAGGAGTCTCAATGTTGCTGGATAACTGTTTCATAGGAAGTGTCTAAAGTGGTACAAACATAAAAATTCATGCAACATGAAAAGTTCGTAATAAATCAGTGGTGAAGTTCAAAAAGCAAAATTTTTGTTCCCATAAAAATTCAGTAAAGACTTCGTACTATCTGTAAGTACTTACTAATGTTGGTGCATTTTAAGGCAAGTGAAATAAATGTTCTAACAGTTGGTTGCATTTGAGCAGTGAGTAAATTTGTGTTATGTGCTTTTAACATTTCTACAGTGCATTCGTAGTTTTTTTAATCATTAATTTATTTAATCTCCAAGTTCTTAAATTTTTAATGATCTTTTAATTTTTATTTATTTTTAACTTTTTATTATATTCTTGTATTTATTTTTAACATACATAATTATTTAACATCTTTTATCACTTTTTAAAAAAATATTGATTGATGTTACTTTTATAAATATCCATGTAGTATTTATCTATATGTTATGTATATAGTATAGTATATATAATTTACACTTTTTAAATTAATTTAAAATTAAGAAGGGCGCTATCGTGCCTTTCATTATTTTCAGAACCAACATTTGGTAAGTCACCCTAAAATAATATCTTCTTATAACAATTTTCTTTCCAGTAAGCGGTAAGTTTTTTAGCATAAATCTCTTAGCATAAATAATAGCCTTAGAAACCCCATCATACATAAAGGTGGATCATTATATCAATCATAACCCATGGGAAAATGGTGAAAAATTAATTAGGGCGACTTTTTGCGGATATATCAAATAATGAATTGAAACTAAATATAATAACGAAATAGAAACCTAAACGACCCAAATATAATCTGAATCAAAGAATACTGGCAATGAAGAGAAGGAGTCAAGAAGACGCGAAAAAGGTATCTATATGGATTTCTTCGTATCTATATGAATTTAGCCATATGATATGATATATTAAATTAATATAATTGATCCCTAATTTAAACTAAATATTTCAGCTTTCATGTAAATTTGCACACCAACAAAATAATCGGAGTAAAATAAGCATAAAGGGAACGGTCTTCAATTATATTTTTATCAGAATAAACGTTAATCCAATTGCCGTCAATCATATAGGTTTTCATGATCAAATTCTAAGACAAACGTCGTCTTCAAAGTATAACGGTGAGAACATTCTTTTTACAGATCTTTGTTCTTACTCAATGCACCTATATACTCAATTTCAGCCATTCTTCCCCCTAGAATTTCATTTAAAGCCCATTTTCATTCCTGAAAAGCTGCAATTGTTCGTGCGCTCATTCTATGAAATCGTCACAGAATGGATTCTTCCTTCGGACTGCTTTAGAAAGGTTTCAAAGGTCAACATCCAACCGTAAGGTAATAACTTAAATTTATAAAAATAAATGAAGTGATTACTCAGAAATTTTTAATTGATTTCAGAACCATGAGGTGTGGTAGATAGATTAAACTCCATGAAAACCGCCGATTCTTCACGACAGCTTGAGCCAAAGATGTGAGGTGACAACCCCGCCGCTTGCAGAGAAACCTTCGAGGGGCACAATCCACCACATTCTTGATGGCACATTCCTTGCTGGTGAAAGGGGTGGCGACAGACGGAGGAAACCTACCACAGCGTCAACAATTCTCTTCTTTCTTCCTGCAGCTGGAGGACCACTTCGGATGGAACCAAATCTTTTGGAGGATTTCCACATGCTCTCGGACAGTCGTTAGGATCATTAGGACCAACCAGCTTTTGACTAGGGCTAAGAAGTCCATTCAACTGAAGACCAAGATGTCTTTGACTGGGGACCAAGATGTCCTTTCGACCGGAGACCAAGATGTCTTCGACTGGGGGCCAAGATGTCCTTTCGTCTAGGGGCCAAGATGTCCTTTTGACAGGAGACCAAGATGTCTTCGACTGGGGACCAAGATGTCCTTTCGTCTGAGGGCCAAGATGTCCTTTCGACAGGAGACCAAGATGTCCTTTCGTCTTAGGACCAAGATGTCCTATCGACAGAAGACGAAGATGTCCTTTCAACTGCGGAGCAGAGCAACAGGTCTTTTACCAACTCGTCTTCCCATCCAAACCTCTTCCACTACAGGATCTTCGACTAGACAACTGCTTCAGTAGTCAAGCCGGATTTATCCAGGATTTATTGCTACCGAAAAACATCGATGAGTTGGAAATAAATTAATGGGTTCTCATTTATAACAAATGCTATTTATTAATGAGGGGATATACAAAATTCAAGATGAAAGGAAAGTTCTTCAACAAGAATTAATTACGCCTTACATGGCATAATTATGCTAAAAAAAAATACTAAATGATTTAAGTCTAAACAAAAAAAAAACGGCCAAAAAAAGCAATGGTTGAAAATTACTTTATTAAAAAAAAACGAACAATATATGCACATTAAAAAAAGTACAACAAAAAAATTTATATAAAAAGAACTGCAAATCACATGTAAGAATCGTCCAACTAAAAGAAATTATTCTAAATGACACGAGGACCAAGCTGAGAAAAAGGTCTCTGGTTGAAGAAGGAGAACATTTGCTGAAGAAGACAAAGTTTGAGAGAAGAGGACATCCATTTCTTCAAAAGGTAAGAAGTCGAATGCTACAGGATTGCAGAACAGGAGGACAACACAAAGAAAACTCGCTCTTTTGGAGAAAGCGATTGAGAGAGAAGATTGGGATGGTTTTAAAGCGGTTCACCTGGTGAATATTGAAGAGTTGGTGAAGAAGGCCTAGAGGAAGGAATTTGATCTCGAAGGAAAAGATTTGGTCTCAAAGGAGAAGATGAGAACTCAAAGGAGAGAACGAGGACTCGAAGGAGAGAACGAGGGCACGAAGGAGAGAACGAGGACTCGAAGGAGAAAACGAGGATTCGAAGGAAATAGACAGGACCTGAAGGAAGAGGTGTGGACCTAATGGAAGAAAGAGAACACCTGGATTAGAAGCAGAAGACCTGGTGCAAAAGTAGGAGATTTAACGTAGAAGCAGAGGATTTAGTGTAGAAACAGAGGACCTTCAACAAAAGCTGAAGACCTGGAGAAGAATATGATGATTTGGTGGGAAGAGGACCTGACGAAAAACAGTATCCTACAGGGAGGAAGCCAAGGAGAAGATGAGGACCAAAGAAGAGAATCATGACCCGTTGGAGAAAGAAGTCACGAATTGGAAGAGAAACTGAAGATCTGGATGAGAAGCTGAAGACCTGGAGGGCAAGATGATGACTTGGTGCGAAGAGGATTAACAACAGTGGAACATTATTACCCAAAGAAGAAAAATAAGAGGTGAGAATTGAAGAAAAAATTAAACATTTAAAGGAGGAAAATATGGACCTGATGGTGAAGAGAAAGACGCGGAGGAATTTACGTCGCAGAAGACTTTCCCTAGGAGAAATATTTACTTCCCAAAGAAGAAGACGAGGTGTGGACCGAAGAGGAGGTTAAGGACCAAAGAGGAGGGTGAGGACCTAATGGAGAAGAACGGGAGGACTTGGAGAAGAACGGGAGACTTGGAGAAGAACGGGAGGACTTGGAGAAGAACGGGAGGATTTGGAGAAGAAACTGACGGCCTGGAAAACAAGATGAGGATGTGATATGAAGAACATTAACACTCTTACTGAAACAAGAAGGTGAGGAGCCAAAGGAGAAGATAAGGAGGAGGAGAAGACAGGTGTTCGAGAAGATGAAGACCTGGTGGAGAAGAAGAGAATTTGATGGACAAGCGGGAGCTGGTGGAAAAAGGACGACCTGGTGAACATTATTACCTAGAGAAGATGGGGACCAACAAAGAAGAAGAGGACGTGCTGCAGAAGAAGAGGACAACCAGCTGGAGAAGAAGAGGAGGACTTGCTGAAGAAGATGAAGACATAGTGAAGAAGATGAAGATATAGTGAAGAAGATGAAGATAGTGAAGAAGAAGGGAACGACCTGTTGAATGACAACATTATTAGCCCAACGAAAAGATGATGAGAAAATGAGGACCAACGAAGAAGATAAGGACCTACTAATGAAGGTAAGGAGGATCTGGTAGGACAAGAGGACCTGCGGAAGAAGAAGAGGCACTTACTGTAGAAGAGAAGGTCCTGCCGAAGGAAAGGAAGGCCTGGTGAAGAAGAGGAAGACGGCGAAGAAGAGGACCTGCCGAAGGAGAAAAGGACCTGTCGAAGGAGAAAAGGACCTGCTGAAGATTAGGACTTGGTGGAGAAGAAGACGAAGACGTGGAGGAGAGGCAGCAGGAGATCTGGAAGAGACGAGGACTTGGTGGAGACCTGGAGAGGAGAAGAGGACGTGACGTACATTAGTACCCAGAAAGGAGATCAATGAGAAAAGGTAGGGACCAACAAGTGAAATAATAACATGAAGAGGAAGGACGACTCGCTGAAGAAGAACTTGACGACCTGCTGAAGAAAAAGAGAAAGAAACCATGCTGAGAAGAAGAGGACGACCTGCTGAAGCAGAGGGCGACGTGTTGAAGGAAAGGAGGACCTTCGGAAGAAGTGGACGTTCTACTGAAGAATAAGAGAAGGAAGCCACGTTGAAAAAGAAGAGGGCAACTTGCTGAAGAAGAAGGCGACTGGCTGAAGAAGAAGGCGACTGTCTGAAGAAGAGGACGACTGGCTGAAGAAGAGGCGGACCTGTTCAAGAAGAAAAAAGGACGACCTTCAGGAGAACATTATTACCTAGAGAATAAGATGGGGACCAATAAAGAGGACGTGCTGCAGAAGAAGAGAACAGGCCGCTGGAGAAGAAGAGGAGCACCTGCTGAAGAAGTTGACGACCTGCTGAAAAAGAAGAAGACTTGCTGAACAAGGACAAGAGGACCTGCGGAAGAAGGAGGGAGGGACTTACTGAAGAAGAAGAGAAGGACCTGCTGAAGGAAAGGAAGGCCTGGTGAAGAAGAGGACGACCTACTGACGAAGAGGACGACCTGCTGAAGAAGAGGACGACCTGCTGAAGAAGAGGACGACCTGCTGAAGAAGAGGACGACCTGCTGACGAAGAGGACGACCTGCTGAAGAAGAGGACGACCTGCTGAAGAAGAGGACGACCTGCCGAAGAAGAGGGCAACCTGCTGAAGAAGAGGACGACCTGCTGAAGAAGAAGACGACCTGCTGAAGAAGAGGACGGCCTGCTGAAGGAGAGGACGACCTGCTGAAGAAGAAGGAGAGGATGAAGAGGACACATCGATCAAGAGGACAACGTGTTGAACAAGGCGAGGACCTGCTGAGGAAAAGGACGACTTGGTAAAGAAGAGGTCGAGCTGGTGAAGAAGAAGAGGACATGCTGAAGAATAGGACCGGATGGAGAAGAACAGGAAGACCGCGAAGGGAGATAGTGGATCTAGAGGACAAGAAAAGAACAGGGCGCGAAAAAATACTTTTTTACCAAAAAGTAAGTCGATGGGAACCGACTACTTAAACAAAGACCTACTGAAGAAGAAGAACAAGAGAATCAGCTGAAGAAGAAATATATGACCTGGAGGAGAAGCAATGGACTTTGATCAGAAGAGGAGAAGCTGGTACCGAAGAGCATGACCTATTGAAGAACAAGAGGACCTGGCGGGGACGAAGAGGAGGACCTGGCGGGGACGAAGAGGAGGACCTGGTGGGCACGAAGAGGACGTGGTGATGAAGACGTCGAAAAAAAATCTTTGGTGGAGAAGAAGAGGAAGGCATGGAGGAGAAGAGAATTTGGTGGACAAGAGGAGACCCCGAAGAAAAACATTATTACCCAGAGGGAAAGTTCATGAGAAAATGCGGATCGACCAATTAGATACGAAGCAGTAGATCTGGAGGAAAAGAGGAGAGACGAGAATGATCCGAAAAAATACATTTTTACTTAGGAAGAAAGTCCATGAAAACTGATAAATTAGAAGATAAAGACCTGCTGGAGAAGAACATGAATGCCTACGAAAGAACCAATGGACCTGGATGAGGAGGACCTGGCGATGAAGATGTGGATCTGGAGGACAAGAGGAGGGCCTAGTGAAGAGGAGGAGGATCTGGTGAAGAAGTGAAGAAACTGGTGGAGGACACGGACGATCAAGAGCAAACCTAGTGAAGAAAAGGACCTGGCGAAGAAGAAGAGGACCTGGCGATGAAGAGGAGGATCTGACGATAAAGAGGAGGACCTAGTGGTGAAGCGCAAATTACCCATAGGAGACGACGGTACTCTAAAGGAAAAAACGTAGTCGCCTAGAGAACACCAACTCTGTGACGAGAGTGAGTAGAGCAATCTTTCCAAAAATGGAGGGTATATAAAAAAGATTCAATATTATAACTTTAGAAGACAAATATAAAGATAATCGGTGAAAAGTGAAATAAATATATAAGAAAGATGAGATTAAATGGTTAAGAAACAACCGTCAACCATAACAGAGACGAATTACACATCATTACACAACACAACAAAGACTAGAAGATTTTTATAATTTAGGAAAGGGGCGATAACCCTTTCAAGCGCTTTACCACATAGAACTCAATAGATAGCTCGTATAACATTTTCTATATTCTTAAATTACATAAATGAAACATAAATATGCGCAATGTTTTATTTCGTTTATTCAAATTTTACAAATAAATTACTACATTTCAGTTTCTCGTTTTATTTATCACTAAAAAAAAGTGGCCCAGAAAAATTTTATCCAAAGAAATTGATTTCATTTAAAGTAGTTTACTGAAATTTATATTCTTCCAAAAGCTGCAAAATATCAAGACTTTCACCCGAAATATCGGCGGATCTTCGTCTTCTTCCAATAAGAGCTGCGGCCGTAGTGGTAGTGACAGTATTGTAAGTACGATATTTATTTAGAAGTTGCTTAAAAAAATAAATAATTATTAGTTGCATTTACTACATCTTAATAATCTTACCAGGATTAATCTTATTAAAGCTACAGCAAAGGTAAGAAAACCGATAGTCATTAAGGCGCCTTCGTTAGACGGAAAATCGATGAAGCTATCGTCTTTGTAGTCTCTACGAACTCTGGAATCTTTTTTCTTTGGACCCCAAAATTCGTTCATTTTCTCACCTAGAACAATCCATTCCAAAGATTGTGTTTTCAATGTTTTTAGTTAAATATTTGACTATATATTCCTTTGTCTATGATAATATGTAGTCAACTTTTATATTATCAAATCAATGGTTAAATTAGAAACAAAAGCACTCACGCAAATTGTAAAGTAGGGTGTCCCTCAAATTTCGGAGCAAAGCTAGTTTTCCACTAAAGTGGTGGCTGTTCCTCATCAAAGTGCTCTGGATGGTCTTCAAAAGCGGAAGAAACCCCGTGTACGAATGTCCGTTCTTTTCGTCCTCCGAAACTTGTTTCATTTTCAGTTTCCCCTCGCCTTTGAATTCGTCGAGGGTTTCGATTTTAGTTCTCTTGGGACCTGACGAACTATCAGGAGGAGGAGGTTTTGTGGATCGGTCACTTTTGATCTTCTTTACTTGAGAAAAGTTACTTACGGGTTTCCTCGTGGATAATTGTTCCCTTCGCATCGGCCTCGTAGAGTTGGCCGCGATCTTATCGTCTTCTCTCAATTGGGGTCTTTTCAGGAAAGTCTCGAAGGAAGACTCCGTCCAAGACGTTGCGGGAGAAGACGATTCCACTTGTGCGAAGAATCTTCTATTAGAAACTGGGGCAGGCAATTTCGGGGAAGCAATTTGGGGAATTTCGACCCAGTCGAAGCTGGCCACTTTTGCGAAAATGAGGATCGTGAAGAACACTCTCGATACTTTAGTCGCACGAAGAATCAGCGTCATGTTGGCGCGAAAGTCTGCGGAGTTGTGGAGACCTAGTGCACTATATCTCCGAATGATTTTACAGGCTGCTGGAAATAAACGCTCCTGGTTGACAGGTCGACTTTATGGTGTTTGCTCTTCCTGTACCGTTTTGGGTGAAGAGGCGTGCATAATTGTTTTATCGTGAAGAAGAAATATTTTATCTTCAGGCATGGCAATTACGAGGAATCCCCGTTGTGACTAATTTCGTTTTGTTCAGAGAGTAAGTAAACGCATGGTGCGTAATTTGTTGTTTGCTTGGATGCAATTTTAAAAATGGCTCAAATATTTAATCTCTATGCTTAAATAGTTTATCAAGGTAGCTGAAGGGGTTACCCTATATTAAAAAATGAAAATTATAAAAAACCGTTTCTTGTTTAAAAAAAATTGTGTGTGGTCTATATTTTTAACATACCCGGTACAAAATCGTGGATGAGGTTGTGCACATATAGGGGGTTTGTGATTGTGACTTCGAAACGGACGCTACTCTGAGGCGGATAGTTTTTATATTTTGGGTTCGAGAAATATCTTAGTTTTTGAAGAACTTAATCGTTTTATGACTGATTGCAAATTGAGATTATAATATACTTATAATTTTCCTCATCTTTCTTAGGTTTAGTGGTAGGTCTGGCAAAATTTGATAATTAATTTAATTTTATTATCAAAGCCTCTCAGGCAAAAAATGTTAGTGAATAAAGGAAGTTGAAAATGTGAGGATGCCCAACAGGTTGTATATTAATTTGTTAGATCAGATTTCCTGTTTTTGATTTTTATTGACGCACGACGCGTTTCGGCTACATGATGGCCATCGGGTGCTGAGTCTAGTTTATTTACAAGATATGTTGGTGCCAAATGAAGAGAGCCAAACGTTTATTGTTGAGTAGCAGTTTATCATCATCACAAAAAATATAAAAATTCACAAACTAATTAACAAACATGTAACAATTGACAGGTGGACAGGACAATAACATATACCTAGGTCACAATTTCACAAGAAGAGAATATGAGAGCCTTCGACTTTAAGCTGAGAACAAGATTTATTATGTGCTACCTGGAGTCCGGGAAGAAGTGGAGGGTTGAACATTAAGGATATTAGATTAGAATAGTAAAAGTTTTATACTTATTAATAATTTCTTGATATATTATTAGGAAATCAGATATTCAGAGCTAGACGACAATACGCATTCATATATCTGGTTACCTATACCATTGGGTGCATATTTTATTCCTTGACAGACTGTACCATGTAAATAATTTATAACTTGAAAAGAAAGGGACTTGAATACACGTACCCTATATAAACATAAAGAAAAAAATATCAATAATTTAACTTTACCTACCTGATACTTAAGAAATAAGATCATTCGGAAATTTTGGGTCTTCATTCAACTTTGGGCCAAATGCAACAAACACTACACACACGTAACATACCAACTACGCAAGTGGTTTGCATCTGGGCTAATTGGTTTGAAACTCGAACTTGTTTTTCATGAAACTCAGTTGAATGGTTTGCGACTAGGCTAATCGGTTTGCGACTCGACCGATCGGTTTGCAACTCCGCTAGTCTGTTTACGACTTGGCTAAAACATTTACAAACTGTGGATTTACGCCACTGTCATTTACACAACTCCCGTAACGCCATCTACCTATTTATAAAATCCGAACCTACAGGTTTGTGCGTTGGTTTCTGACTCTTGACCTTATCTATCCTATGTTCTATCTATCATCTAATCTATTTAACCCACTCTTTGTTTTATTTAACGTTTATCACGTTTGACCTTACCTAAAATCTGTTTTTACCCAACCTCGTGTACCGTAACATTGCCGGTCAAATGCGCAGAGGGGGTATAAAGGTAGCACTGCTTGACCGGCAAAGCTATAAATACGTTCTACGATACAGTATTCTTTTTTCAATTAATTTATTTTCATATCTAGGATCTATTGGATTGGGTGGGCGAGCACCAAAACTTGCGTTTGGTCAGTCTTAAAACAAATTTAATTAAAATTACAAGTAATAGTAATTACATTATCGAACATATAAATAAATTTTACACAACAGAATGCCACTTGAATAAAATACAATATCACTAGGTATGTACAGGCGAAAGCAATATAAATAGACCCCCCAAATTTATCACTTTATTCAACTGGCACAAATCGGAGAAATCGTAAAATTAGCTTACCGCAAGGAAATTTCATAATTAGGGCTAGGAAGGGATGGTTTACGTGGTTGGTTTTACATCAGGTCTAAGGGATTCGTTCTTCTCGTTGGGTAGCTCGATGTAGATGGGTCGGTTGTACATGAACCTTTCGTCCGTTTCAGGGACCTTGTTGGCGGCGTTATTAAGACTGGTCATCTGCAACAAGAATCTATATGACTATCTATTCATCTTATTTAGATATTTATTTATGCATTTATTTATTCATCTTATTTAGTTATTAATTTATGCATTTATTTATTCATCTTATTTAGTTATTAAATTTATGCATTTATTTCCTAATTTGTTTATCTGTCAGATGGCTGGCATTGAATATCTGGTTGCCTATACTTAACAGGTTGTCTATTTTTTAAAAGTAAAGGCTCTACAATTCTACATGTAATTTTTGACGGTTCGCTCGCATCATACCTTTCTTTTGTAAAGGATGACCAACACTGTGAGGACTGAGATGACAAAAGCCGAAGCTGCTGCGATAACAATGAGAGCAGTATGATAGGGTGCCACTACGGAAACCGGAGATTGGGACACGATTTCTCGATGTTCCAAAGCAATAACCCTTTCGACATCCAAAGGTTCGTTCTTGCTGAGCTTATGGGCAAAACTGGATTTAGTGATGTCCGCGGACATCCCCGGCAACCTTTGCTGCATGACCATTTGCTCCAACCTGTAGGCGACGTCCACTTTGTTGGACCCTATTAGCGAGAAGCTGAGGAAGAGACCTTCACTAGTCGGCTCAACTTTGATTCCTTCGCCATCGAAGGTTCCCTTCAAGTTTTTGATGATTTTCATTATTTGGTTCTGGACTGGGACTGCATTGATGTCATCGTATTCGCCTCGGATGCCTAAGGTTACTTCTACCTTTTCTATTGGAGTTGGCACTGAAACAGAATTAATTTAATTTTAATTTAATAGGAGCTTTTTATTCCAAAAGGTATCGTACTTTTTCGGTCATAAGATACCCCTTTTTATATACCTATACATATTAGAAAAATCTACTTAAATTTGGGAGGCTACTTAAAGAAAGGTCTACGAATTTTTGTCAGTAAGTAGGATCACATATAACATATATTGGCTATTTCTCATTTTTCCGATTTTTTTGTGCATGCTTATTAAATACCGAAATACATACTTATATTATTAATTTAATTTCTATCTTCAATACATCAAAGGAAAGTAAATTGTTAGTCTTTTTTAGGAGACATATGATATATGTATATTTTTTTAGTTATAATTTAAAACTTAACAAAAATGTCACCTCCATGTCGTGTGCACGGTCGCCGTACTATAATATATCACAAAAAATGAAGTGTTTTCCGAATTATGAAACAAATTTATATTGTTTTACTATTATACACAGAATTAACTGTTTATAGAACTCAAAATTATTAACACAAAACCAAACGAACAATATTTTTAACTTCATAACATTTTGTGCATCGGAAAATTGTCACCTCTATGGATATACATACTTTTTGAACGAAACCATAATTTATTAAATCGGTGAACCCAGTTTCTGAACGATCATAGACAATGATGACGACGCGATCTTTTCAGTTTTTGACAGTTTATCATTTTTTGGTGAATGATGTTGGAGCATTGACCTAAACGCTAGGACTTTTTAAAAATGTGCACGCTAATTCGGTCACTTTTGTGGAATACTTATCATACAGTATTTATTTAGTTATAATCTATCATATAATGTAAAGTGGTGAGCAATTATAACCCCTTTCTAAGTATTTCATTGTTTTTACCGAAATAGTAAGTGATGATATAAAAATATAGAAATAATGGCACCATAAAAAAAAGTCAAGATGAGATTAGACGTAAGACACAAGAATGCGAGAGGCGACGTCGGGAAAACTTGACTGAAATTTGTGTTCCTATAAAACTCTGATTATTATGTAAAAAAAAATAAAAAAGGTAAAATATACCTAGCTAGATACATAAATAAATATAAAAAAATGAAACATTTGTTTTATTCTACAAAATTCATAGACGTTTCACAGAAGTTATGGTTACTGACACTTCCGTGGATTCTGTGTCACTTCCGTGAAGAGGCATTTTGTTTTTTCTTAATTTTCATGGAAACTACAACAAAAATAGCTCGATTCATACCTGGAGTATGTCGTAGGACCTTGTACTTTTCATTTGAGACTACTTTGAATCATATCAAATAATTTTATTTTAAAATTAAATTCTTAATCCGTTTTTGAGAATGGCCCATATATGGTAGGATTAAGTAGCGGGGCGGAACGATTTTAGACACTAATCATAAACATTTTCAATAAGATGCTATGTATCTACGCATCTCTACAGATTGTACGTATGTGTGGAAAAGCATGCCTATGGAATACAACGACTTCCATAGACAGCCTTAAAAATTCCAGGAATCTAACGTCAGTGGAAATAGTGTGTTAAAAGTGCGGATAAGGCAACACTACCGAGGAAGAATAGGGAAGTTGCATAAAGTATAGAAAATGAAAATATCGTTTTCTAAATGATTATAAAATCACGTGTCCAAAAACGGGCTGTGATTTATCACTGCTGCTAGGGTGCAATTTCAAAGTGGATTAAATTTATATTGAGGCAGAGTCACTCCAGGTAGTTGTTATTGAATAACTAACCTATGAGGGTATTCTAGTTAGTAAAAGTTGCATGTTTTATTATTCAATGTAAAAAAGGGTAAAATGTGTTCAAATTAGAGAGATCAATGTTTGTTCTTATTTCTCAGATGTATCATTTATCTGGCATCAGTTACCAGAGTCAAAGTAAAGAAAGATAAAGGGAAGAAATGCATTAAACAAATTTGCATTTAATTCAAAGAACGAAGTTACTACCCTCGTAACGATATGGAGAACTTGCACGGTATTTGGCTAAGAGCGGAATTGTAAACTACATAAAAAATATTAGATACCTGTTTCTTCTTTTTGCAATCTAAACTCTATTGACGCCATAAAAAATATTGAAAGTGGTGTTTGATGCTATTATTTTAAAAATTCTCTACAGTATGACGTCACATTAGTGGGCGTGTGTATCGAGATGATGATAAGAAAGAATCCTGTAATTTACCTTAGGACCTGCATTGACCATAAGCGCCGTCTATAAATGAGGGTCTGCATTTAAATATCAAAGTATGACTTATTATCTGTGGTATGACGCAACGACATCGTTGGTATCTATGACGACATAATAAATCATCGTCACTGCTGCGAAAGTATTAAAACTTTTAGGTCATATTAAAAAATATCTGTCCATTCGATTTTGTTTTTCTTATAGAAATATCATTTTGAAGACTTGGAGAATATAATTTTCTAGTGTTCCACATTAATTTTTTTGATGCAACTTCTCCATTATCAACTAGACCGAGGGCTATTAATTAATATTAATAATAAGTCCCCAATTACGGTTCCCTTACAGTAGATAAGCGAATGTTTATTAAATAAACTGCTGGGATCACAAAATGGTTCAAAAATAAGCACTTACAACAAAGTCGCTCTCCTTTCTTGAAAGTGTCGGTGTTTGGCAATTGGTTCCCGGCTTCATCGACACACCAGCAAATCTCTTGGTCGCATTGGGCGGGCAAAAACTTCCCTTCTCCATCGCACTGAGCCCCCAAAGCTTCGCATCTCGAGCGAATGGGCAGTTCCCAGTCGACGGCGACGTCTTCTTCGACCTTCTGGTCGTCGTCTTCCTCTTCGTCGTTCACGCTGAATTGCATCATAAGCTCCTCGAGGACCAAGTCCGTGTCTGCGTAAACGTCCGAGCGGTCCCTCGCCCTGTTCCTAGCTTGCCGGAAGTTGCATTCTGGTTGGGCTCCTCTCACCAAGGTTCCTTTCAAAGGTTCCCCTTGGGGGTTAACGCACCAGCAGACGCCAACTTGCTCCAAGCATTGGACGGCCTCCCAAGACCCCGTTGACGGTTCGCACCTCGGCATGAAGGTGGCTTTCTTGTACTTCTCAGCGGCTCTCTCGTTCTTCTCCCGCAACCTTTCGCATTGGCTCAAAACGGGACAAACCCTGTTGCACATTTCCTCGCTGTGGAAGTTGTTGTAATTCCCTTGGCAGCCGTTGAAGGAGAACTTCTCGCATTTGTTGATCTTGCGGTTGAAGAAAAACCTTGTGGAATTTTTGTCTTCCCCGGTGCAAGAACCTTCGTCCTTCGGCTCGAAGCAGACGTCCCTGGGCTTCGGACAGCAAACCGCGTATTCCCCAACGGGACTCAATTGGCACTTATGCGACGAAGGACAACTTTCGAAATCCGGACCACAGGTGACGAACTCCTCTGAAGTGCCCAACTTAAGGGGATCCCCGAACTGGCAAGGGTTCTCCCGCTTGGGCAAGCACATCGGGACAGAAGGACAAGGCCAGTCGACGCATTCGACATTCACCAGCCTGCAGGACTCGCCTTCTTCCCGGCATTTAACCCTGGCGCAAGGGTCCACGCACTCGCAGGTGCGACAACCTTGCGAATCGATCATGAAGCCGTGCTCACAATCGTGGACGCAGTTGTACAAAGGGCAGGTTTGGGAGACTTGGAGAGAGTCGCAACTTAAGGGTTTGTCCGAGGGGACGCGCGTTTGGGAAACTTCGAACCCTCTGAAGTCGACGCACCAACATTTCTTGGAGTTGGGGTCGCACTGCTTGTTGTCGAAGCTGCCGTCTTCTCTGCAGGTTGGGATGAAGGTCTTGCCGATGCGGATTCCTGAGTCTCGGGCTTGGTAGAGGGCTATTGTTCTTTGGTGTTGACAAGCTGAAAAAAATTTAGTAGAAATTTTAGATCGTTATATTTCATTTTGTTATTGTAGTTTTCATTCTGTTTTTTTTTCATTCTGTTTTATTTTTCATTCTGTTTTATTTTTCATTCTGTTTTATTTTTCATTCTGTTTTATTTTTCATTCTGTTTTATTTTTCATTCTGTTTTATTTTTCATTCTATTTATTTATCATTCTGTTATTTTCTTTTTAATTTACTCATTTCAAAAACTGTAGCAAACTAAAAATTTTTTCTATCAAAATAGCAGGGTCAGTGAATGACCAGATTGGCCTCTATTGTACTGTTTTCAAATGTTACATTTATTTGCTTGTGTTAAATATCCTAATTCCTTTATTATTGTCAATGCTACCTTTATTCGCTTATGTTCAATATTGTACTAGTTTAATACCAGTCATTGTTACCTGTATTCGCTTGTGTTAGACACTCCATTTGTTTACTATCCCGTTCACTTATCCAAACTGGTCTAATGTCACTGAAATTGCCACCAATTCACATGATCTCCTATTGTTGATAAATTTTGAATTGCTAAAGTTGTTTGCAATAAATATATTATGGCTTCCGCCGCTTTGATATGTTTAATTTATCCCTATTCCCTCAATTATCAGAATCAAAGTAAAAAAATGTACAATATAAACGAATTTTCATTTAATTTAAAAAACGAAGTTACTACACCCACAACGATATGCTCCACCAATTATTAATTATAGACGATCACGCGAAAGACAATGAAAAGGTTCCAAAATACGGTTCCGTTACACTATGTAACGAAGCGATTTTCGTTACTTCAAATTTTGTTCATTTTGCCACTCAATTTTGAATCGTTTCGTTGCCTACTCCTTGACCGGGTGATCATGTGATAATTTCTTGTTAGCATAAGGCATTCTATTTTGTATAGCGCATATCCTAGTGGTGGGAATTCAAGTTTACCTCTTTGTCATTTGGCCGATAATTCGAGAGTCGGTACCCGGGAGTCATCTGAGTAAGTCGAATTTATTTTCGGCCTTGCAGCCGTTCCGTTTCCGGAGAGCTAAGTCCTACCTAGTTAAATTCTAATTCGTCTTTAACCACTCATTCTTTTTAGGACTTTTTAGTCTCTCAAGTACAATATTTCAATTGGCCCCAAGTTAAGGCAAATAATCCAGTACCCTTTTCCGTTTCCTCCAGAGGCTTGAGTTATCATTCTCTGCTTGACCGCTTCCTAAATCCTGTCTGAAGCTGTAAGTTGCAATTTTCATCTTCTTGCCATCAAGATCCGCAGCACCGCCGCTTATTGCTTCTGTAAAATTCCCGCATTTGACTCTCCGACTCACGACCACGTGTCTCACAAATTTTCTTTACACGGCAACTCGCCGCCATTTTCTCGACGACACCAATTTGGATGAAATTGGGAGATTTTATAGACTTCTCCGAGCA
>JAWQRP010001156.1:0-20723 GCA_033557875.1 Quadriops clusia | reverse complement strand
AAGTTATTGGGATGTTTTTAAGCCCTTTATGTGCAGAATTAATTTTTGGAAATTTCATTGCCATAAATTGGTAAATAAAGCCACAATAATAAAAAAATGTTTTTCGACCATCCGCCATTTTTTTGCAGAAATGTACCGTTGTATGCAGAATTACTTGCCGATTTAAAATATGTAAAACAAAATTCATCTTCATCATCACTTTTATGGATCCAAGTGCACTTGCGCAAAAACTATGCGCGGCAGAACAAAACACTACTGGTGTTTTTTGGTGCTCTTTAGGTGCTGAGTAAATTCTGCAAGTTTTATTGTTCTAACTTTGTTAATAACGTTGTAATTTAAGTGGGCCGCCTTAGCTGGACCAGCCTGTATAAACATTTTATTTATTTATTTTAATCGACTTACTGTTCGTATTTTGGCCCCGCAGATAGCGCAGAAATCCCATTTTGAAGTTTACTTTCATTCAAATAATTTTATAAAATCACTAAACATTCCAATTGGCTAACTTTTTAATCCTGGACTCAAGACCGGTATTTTGAGCCAGTGCTCTAATAGCGGGGTCTGGATTCAGAAGGAATCTCAGTCCCTTCTTGATCCCCGTGCTCACACAGGTGACGTCCAGTTTCGGGAAACCTAAACACCTGTCTCTCTTGCCTGCGTCCAGCAGACTGTTGCCCGTAGATGCAGGTAAGTGTAGAATCTCCTTGACCGCGACGCTAAGGTCTAGGCCAAGTGCCCTCAAGAGGGTTGCACCTACCATACTCAACGAAAGGGGTTACAAATAATGCGGGATCAGCAAACCTGCCAAAAGAGTCACCTTTTGGTGTTATTTTAACGTTATTCGCTTGACGCGGGCGAGAACTCCGGCCATCTCCTTGGGGATGTCGCCGAAATTAACGCCCGCCCATGGGGACACTTCCACCCCTAAATGCTTAACCGAGGTCTTGATTCGAAAGTAACTGGATTTCGTCCCGGAAATCCTCATACCAAGATTTTCCAGATAGTTCTCGGTGAGCGACAAGAGATTATTGGCCTGAAGTACATCGTCGGCGATCAACAATAGATCGTCGGCGAAAGCCAAACACGATATATTCGTTTCGTCATCAATTCGAAAGCCCGGCTGCTGTTCTAGCGCGCTCAACAAAGGTTCTAATATTAGGTTGAACAGTAATTGGCGGGAAATGATCACATTGCTTTACACCTCTCTGGAGACCTATGTTCAAACTCTAGTCTTTTAGTTTGATCGTCGTGCTAACCTGCTTGTACGCGTTTTCCCCAAGCTGCACCACTAGCTCGGGAGCTCCCCGCGCCATACTGCGAGACCTATCATTTGATGGGGAACCGTATCTAATGCTTTACTGATATCCAGTTGCAGTACGTTGGCCTTTTTCCTTCTTACCTTTTCGAAAGATCTCATTGAGAAGGTTAATATCGTTGAAGCGGTCGTTTTCTTTCACAAACCCTTTCTGCCGGTACATCAGAGGTATTTGTGCACGGAGTTTTTGGTCAATCATCCCCCAGTATAATCGACTCAGAAGAGGTCCTATAGTTATTGGTCGGTAGTTGGACGCATCGGCCGGATCCTGTCGGCGACTTCCTTGTCACAATTACTAAAGTATACAACTTAGACAAAATCACAGTTGCAACAGACTTTTTCAGGTGACTTTTCTTAATCCCGTCGATACCGGTTTGCGTTCTAGTGACCCACCTGGCGACCTCCCTTATAGAGAAAGGGGGAAACAAGGCGTTGGGAGGGATGTGATCATCCTGGTCGCTCCCGATATCCGGCGTACCCCAGACCGCGTTACACAGACTTTCCATGTCTGCGGGTTCGGGTGTATCGGTCTGGGGAAGAACCAGCAATTCATTTCCCTCCCTGACCATTTTGGGTAGTTGGCCTAGATTTTTGTCAAAAAAGTCCTGGGTTCTCGCGTAAGCGTAACGCCTACGTGCACGTCGAGAATTCCCCGGAACCTTCGCATTCCCCGGCCTCGCGTTGTTTGATTTGAAGTAGCCCTTGGTCACGTCGTAGTCAATACAGTCCGCGCGACCTCACTGCGTTTCCCCGACCGGACATTTTGTTGCCGCGCAAGGGCATATAACTATTAAAAATACATAGTTTTTAAGGTGTTTTTATTATGAATTCTAATTCTCAGAATGATTATGCGTACAACGATAATATATTGCAGAAAAAATCTTGATTTATGTCCATTTAATGGCCACGCACTCGTCTCTACAGTGGCTTTGTTTTCAGTGGTTCATGATAGAAGACTTACCTTTTAGACATTTGCTCATTTGTCACCTAATATTAACACGTTCTTATTGACGTCATGGCCTAGTGATTAAAGCGCTAGCGTTTGGTGCAAATGGTTCATTGTTCGAATACTAATATGGTCGTAGTTTTTTTATTAGGAAATTGCTTCATCGTTAATGAACGATGTAGCACCGAGGCTCCGTGTGTTGCAAGCTACTCCAGACGTTATGATCCCCATCTCTGGCGTCGTCAATTGGTCTACAATCGAGAAACAGACCGATGTTAAAAAAATGTCAAATACCACAGTCTTTATTGTCTCTTAGTGGGTTCACAAACGCCCCTTTGCTTGTGAATAATTACAATGTGCTTCCGTATGGTGTAAAAGGTTCTAGCAATTTATTAATAGGTACACTCTTTCTTTTACTTTTATTCCGCCCTCAATGGTTTTTGTAAGCAATTGTTTACTACGTACATCTTGTTTCATAATAAATGCCACTAATTTCGTTTTCCGAACGCTGTCATGCTAGCACAGTTAACAGTCAATAAGTAGTGTAGTACTCATAAGGTTCTTTCCAACAGCAGAATTTGCATCGTTCAATGTACGGTGCGGGATCGGTGAGACATTTAGAAATTATCATGGGGATGTATATTTTACTGATTTTACTAGTGGACCGACCCTGTATCGTACGTAAAATTGTCACAAAACTATCAAATCGAGCTGTTCGAAAGAACTTATAATAACATTTAAAAAATTCTTATTTTAGTTTAAAGTGATTAAGAGATTAAGTACTATTTTATTTATAACAGAAAATGTAAATAAAAGAGTGGCATTTAATATGAAACTGAATGTTTAGGTTTTTTCAAATATTATTACATCTAATAAATCTACTGGCCTGAGCGACAGAAAATAAAGCAACTGTACAGATGGGTGTGTGGCCATAGTGCATAGAATAATGAAATGCATAAATCAAGATATTCTGATGCACGGCATCATACTCATAATCATTCTGGCAATTAGAATTAGTAATGACGTGCGTTTGCTCGGTAACGAAATGTCATAGAGAAAAAGTTATTAGGATGTTTTTAAGCCCTTTATGTGCTGAATTAATTTTGGGAAATTTCATTGCCCCTAGTTTGGTAAACAAAGCCGTAATATTAAAAAATATTTTTCGTCCAATTTTTTACCGTTTTATGCAGAACTTCTTGTGGATTTAAAATATGTAAAAAAATCATCATTACTTTTATGGATCCAAGTGCGTTTGTGCAAAAACTATGGGCGGCAAAACAAAACACTACTAGTATTTTTTGGAGTTCTTTATGTGCTAAGTAAGTCCTGGAAGTTTTATTGTTGTATCTTTGATAATAACGCTATAATTCAAGGTGAACGTCTTAATTGGACCACGCTTTATATGTTTTATATAATTAATTATTTTGTTTTGAGGATTACTCATATTTTGCTCCGAATGTTCTATCAACGTGTAAATGTTTAAAAAAGAATAGCCATTAGACGCAGTTGACTATTTTTGAATAAATTATGATATTTATCCATTCATACGTTCCTAAAGAGCTGACGTGCTTAACTAGTGAACTACATTATGTTTAGATTTTTTAATACTCTACATAATATATTTACTGTCTATAATATCTTCAACTTAAAAATAAGGATAAATTAAAATAAATTTTTAACAGTCCAAGATAAATTAATGACGTGCTTCCGTGCAAATCCCCTTGAAGGGGTTTTGGTGGGTACTAGACGTACATATAACGACGGGTGTACGAAGCAAATAAACAAAAAGACCAAATCTTTATGATGTGCCATACCTGCACACCCCCCACAAATAAAATTTTACATTAACAAATAGGTTAGCGGCGCCACGGTAAGTACACAACACAGACCGACAAGGAGGACCTATGCTGCAGGGGCAGTACCGTGCAAGCACTGGATTTGTTTCATTCTCAAAGAGCCACCTGAAGCCTGAAATAGCACTGGGGGGCTATTCATGACCACGTTTCGACCACCCGTTATTTTTAGAATGGTCCGTACGAAAAGGCAATTCAGAATTGGAAACAGTTGCATCGTTTCTTACCCCGCATCTGGAACATAGTTAGTACATTCCATTAATATCAAAGTTTAAATTTTTGAAACTGCTACTCCACAGCTTAATAGCAACTAGAAAACAGCAACTTGTCTTCAAAAATGTGACATGTATCGACAGAATCATAAAATATATAAACGTTGGTTGAAATGTTGACAGAAACGTTGGCAGAAGTGTTGACAGAAGCGTTGACAGCAGCGTTGCCAGAACCGTTATGAAAAGCATTAACAGAAGCATTGACAAAAGCGGTGACAGAAACGTGGACAAAAGCGTTGCCAGAAGCGCCACAAGAAGCATTAACTGACACGAAGCGAGGTAAGAAATGACGCAGTCGTTGCCAATTCAAGGTCGTTCCAACGATTCCGATCTAAGGAGAAGAGAATAGCTCCGGTGATCAGAATTTCGTTTGCCTTGGCAGATGCAAAGTTGTTTGTTCGTTAGGAAGATTAATTGGTTCACCATGCCAAAGCATATGCCAAGCCCTATTTAAGGTGTGTTCTGTTACAGGAGTGACCATCTTGCTCTCGTTGACTGTGTTCCTGAACCTCGTGGCAGAAACCTTGCCCCAAGTATCTGACGCCATTCCTCTGTTAGGTACCAACCGTTCTTTGTCTGACCTGCCTGTGCTGACTACATCCTCAATGCTGCCTGAGAAATATGTGTATCATTGTGTATATGTGATTGTTGTGTTCGCGCGCGACTGTTTATTTATTGGAGCTTTGTCGAGTTGAATTTTTAGAGCGGTGCACACTTACTTACTGCAGATTTTCAATGATTTTTTCTTTTACGATTCAAAGAAGAAATGTTTCAGGGCGCGGTCGAGGGGAGGGCGTCGAAGGGTGGAGTGCTGTGTTGTCGCTGAAGCTAGTAGAAGTGGGTGTCCGCGGCGCCGCAAACATTTCCTCTTTGATTCGTACTCGGCCCAGCGCCGGGCGAGCCGGATACTTGAGAGAGAAGAAGGGCGGCAGCAAGCGCGGTTGGTGCGCTTCATTTGTTTGTGATTGCGGTTGCGTTGCGGACGCGTAGCATTGCGCATCGTTGCATTTGTCCGCACAACTCAATTGTTTGCGGCACAGGTCACAGGTCAGACGCTTCGCGTGACGCACTGTCTGTTGCAGGTGTCACAATTCTGCTGTCACAGACTGTATTCTCCCTGCTGGTGGCGCACGTGATAACCCAGACCTCCGACGCTGTGCCTCTGATAGGTTAGCTTCTCGGCTCATAATAACTATGTAAACTTAACAAACCCATACTTTTATTATTTGCAAAAACACACGCATGCCGCCGCCGTTGCTTTTTTTTGCGGCGCGCGACAGTCACGGGCTACCACTTCCTATCATCACGCCAACGCCATGAAACGGTCTCGGCCAACTTGATTGACTCTCTCATTAACTTGATTGATTGTTCAAACTAATATTCATTTTGAATTGTGAATTCAAACAGCACTTCGCCCATCACTGCCACAAAAATGTATCTCTTTTGCAAATATAACAATCTTTCAATAAAAAAATAAAATAAAAAGTAACTCAATACGCCTATTTAGTGAGCGCGTAAGGGGACACGTGGTCCTGACGTCAAAGATAGCTGTTGTAACAAAACAAATACGTGTAGCATCGAAACACTTACGGACATTTTAATGCTTTGGCTGATTTAACGCTACACGCATTTATTTGCAGGCAACAGCTTTCTTGACATCACAATAATGTGACTTCTTACGATACGCAAACTATGCGTATTAACGTATACCTATTTATTTATCAGCTCTGTTACTCATATGTTTACATATACTTACATAAGCATACACTTAAAAATTATATATTACATAAGTGTGTACTTACATAAGTATATATGTATCCATTCTGACGTGGTTTATTGAATGAACTTTTTGAGAAAGCTTCATCCTTTTGATTGCTGGCTATGTTGGGGTGAATGAGTGCTCCGACCGAGGCTAAAGTAAAAGAGTATTAACTAAACAAAACCTCAACTGAATCTAATAACCGCTGTGATGACGAACATGTGCCTCATGTTTCCGTTCCTGTAGTCTCCCCTGCGCTTACCGCCACACTTCTGGATGCTATGTTGCAGGTCGTGCCATTGCCATTGTTGTTACCACTGCCATTACAATTGTCATTGCAGTTACCACTGTCATTGCCATGTCCAATGTCGTATCTATTGCCGTATCCATTTAAGTTGCTGTTATCGTGTCCATTACCGTTATCATTGACATTGCCATTACTATTGAAATTGCCCTTATCATTACAATTGCCGTTCCCCTTGCCATTACCGCTACAATTGCCAATTCCGTTACTAATACCAATGCCATTACCGTTCAATATGCAAATGTCATTAACGTTCAAAATGGCAATGCTATTACCGTTCAATATGCCAATCGGCCGTATCATGTATCTTTTAGTTCAGTTAACGACGTCACTAGCCCCCGATGCGTATACGAATTTGTATACAAAGATACGTAATACGGCCGTATGCCAGTTTAACGCAATGCCATTGCAATTTATTCTAGCCTCTTACTACCCCATACATGTTTCCGAAATCAGCTCGTCTATGATTGCCGGTACCAATGCCAAGACCAGTTAATCTATACAAACAACAATATCGTAAATCAAAATTTTGTTAGCCTGGAAGTAGATGTGAATGCACGACTGCGGAAAGTTCTGGTCCAAGCCCAAGTCTAAGCTCAGGTCTAGGCCTAAGCTCAAACCCAAGGTCAGGTCAGAGACCAAGCTCAAGTTCGGAACCATCTCCTGGCATAAGCTCAGGTCCAAGTCCAAGCTGAGGTCGAGATCCAAGCCTAGACTTAAACTAAGATAAGCCTAGGGAGAAAGTCAGGTCCAAACCCAGGCACAAAATAAAGCCCATGCCTAGATCCAGTCAGACCCAAGCCCAGGGACTGTCATGCACAAGCCTAGGCACAAAGTCAGACCTAAGCCTAGGCCCAAACTCAGCCCCACGTCTAGGTCCAAACGCAGGTCCAAGTTCATGTTTAAGGGTCGAAGGCCTGAAGTTCTGAAGACCCGAAAGGTATCAAGCCTAAATGGTGTACCCCGGCTCCGGCACACTCTACGCCGACTCAACTCACTCTTGTTTGCCAATGACCTTCTCACCTCCAAGTATCAAATGGCTCTGTCCCACTAGGAGTATCTTAATCTGTATGTTTTGTTGTTGACGTGTTTCAGTTTAATATTAAATTACTGTTTGTATTTTACATTATTATCTACTTACTGTTTTTGTTCACTTGTTGATTTGTTTGTTTTTGTTTTTTGGTTCAATAACGACTCGTTACCTCCTCTAAAATTTCACTTTAAAACTCTTAAACGACACGTTTAACTACTAAATCTAAATTATTCAAGAAGTACCCGGAACTAACTTTCTAATGAAGATACTTAACAAGTTGAACATGCGACTTTCCCACGCTCATTATCAACTAGTTAAGTTTTTCACTAATAAATCTAACCGACCTTAATAAAGACGTGCTTGTGCAAAACGAGGAAATTAGCTAAAACTCTAATGCTTTTGCTGAGTTTTGCGCTCTATAACTGATGGCTCAAATAGGAGTGAGAAAAGTTTCTCCGGGAAAACAAGGAGTCCGAATCAACTAGCAAGTAATAGCTACTGCCTCCTATTGAGCCCAACACGTCCTTTTATACGTACTGGAAGGCCAGAAATAAACTGTAAATATTGGACGACGTTAGCATGCGATTGCTCATAACTCCCGTACAGTTTAATTGTGGTCGCGTTGTATTTCTTAAAATTAATCTTAACTTTAACTTAAACTTGACCTATAATTAACTTAAATGTAACTACAAAAAATTCAACTAAAATTTAACTAAAATTTACCTAAAATTTAACTAATTCAACGTTAAGTTAATTAAAAAAGAGCACCATTCTATGTATTTATATCTTTTCATTGAAAGTTTTCATTTACGCTTTGCCTGTCTTTCTGGTCTGTTCTATGACTTTAATCCCATCAGCAACCCGATTCTAAACTAAACTAATCCGGCACATAATCATGAGTTAATAACTTAAAACGAGAAAACTCGTGGTTTAACAAAAATAAACTATTTCCGTACGCGGCAGAATTGTGCTCTCGATTACTTCTTGACCAGTAGAAAAAACAGTTGACGATCGGGTGCACGACTCTGCCTCGTCAACCTCGGACGATGTTTTAACCCTTAGTTTCTATTGAGGAGGGTACGACTTTAGTTTATGATACATTAGAAGGACTAATGTAATGTTAATTCTATTAATATGTGTGTAGTATTTGTTTCATATTTAATCATAGCGTTGGAGTGTTTGCAACGTAGCGATTCTGGTGACGGTGTGTTTGTGCTTGGCGTTGCGACTGTACATACAGATTGTTGATGTTCTCTTTATTATTACTGTTATTATTTGGATTACTGTTTTCGAGTAGTTCGTTTTTTAAAGTTAATATGTGTCGTAGATACGTAGTAGCGAGTGGTGTGTGTTGTCTTGAAGTCGGGGAGCCCCCACTAATCACAGGGCTGTTGCAGGAACCTACTTCAACTGCATCATGTTCATGGTGGCTTCGTCGGTTGTGCTAACCGTCGTAGTGCTCAACTATCACCATCGCACCGCGGATATTCACGAGATGCCTCAATGGGTAAGGACAACATCTCAGCCTGTTTACCAATCAAAGTAGAAAGGTGGGAGGGCGGTTCCTGCACTTAGAATTCAGTTTTCCCCTTAACTAGATATGCTCTAGAGTTTGGACCATTGCGCTGCTTTTTATGTCAATTTACCCTATCCTCAATTTTCGTACAACTTAGTTTCTTAAACCTTCGTTTGGTTGTTTGCGGGTAGATTTTAGAAAAAAATAATCGGTGAAGTTTAATTATCCGGATTATGTGTACTGCCGGTTGGTACAGCTGGGGTGACTCGATTATTGACTTTAGTATTGTCCGGGAATTCTCGCTCTTTCGCAACGTGTCTCTGGGTAGCTCAAGGAAGGTCCACTCGGATCGTTGCCGAACATGAACAAGTAGGCAGGGTCGCACTCGCATCCGCGTCTCAACCCCGAAAGAACACAACAAACAATCCGGCTACGATGGGATATTAACTATTCTATTCACCAGCGAATCCGTAACAAAACTACCCAAATGTATGTTGAAAAATGCCCTCAGTCTTCGGAGACATTTTTCTGTAGGAGAGCACTTATAAAAACGTAAGGTCCCCACGACTTCTTTCAGTTGCTCTGGGCCACCGTTGGCATTAAAATCTCCTAACTTAATAACCAAAATTTACTAATGCAGAATTGTGACCGGAAGGATTAGATGTTGGAGCCGGGGATTATAGCCACTTTAGTTCAGAAGGTTGTTTAAACGAAATTATGATCTTGTTTCAAATTTCCAGTGGGTGGAGGCTCAATTCTCACGGTGACCAACGCAATTGGCATATACTAGAAGACGGGTGATCGCGTTATAATTGTTGAGAAGTGTGTTTTCACCCTCTGACATGTTGAAAAAAGATCATCCTGTATACTTGTTTTTTTTAAATGTCGCAGAAATGTTCTTATAGACATTTTTACAGAACAATCCTCAAAACAATTTTTTTCCATTCAAATATGATGATACTATTAGTTTATCAACATTGATAAATTTTGATAAAAAATTTCAAAACTTAATTCTCCATAAATTATTTAAATAATATTGCAAATTAATATTAAACGATTTACAAAACAAACCAAGAAAAATCTAACAAAAACCTACACTACAAAAAAGCGACGTTGAAAAACATATATTGGGAAACATCTTTCCAAGAAATCCTCTGAGCTCATCAAACAAATCCCATATATCAGACATTTAAATAGACACTGAGCACAGTATGATCATTTTTCAACTTGCCAGTGGGTGGAGGCTCAATTCTCACGGTCACCAACGCGATTGGCACATACTACAGGGTGTCCATCTATCTTCGCCTCAATCCATTGTTACGCTTAAGGTTGATGCGAGCTAAGGGTGTGTCTAAAAAGAATGGTCAGGAACGGTCATAAATCTTAGTGTATTGTAGGTATGGGTCTATGTTGCTCAAAATTAGACATGTGGTCCACAGCACAGCTCCTTCGACGTCCAATAGAAAAATATTTAACAGCTTTTCTATTCACACAAACACACAGGCAAGTACCCGGCCGGTCTCGGTTCGGCAGCCGTTGGATTTGATCGAGTGCTACGAGTCTTTGCTCGGCCGGGTCCGTGCCCGGCATGGCAGGTTCGGTGATCGGCCTGCGGTACTCCATAAAAGGCACTTTATTATGTTGAAATTGACACCTGTTTAAGTTTTGCCTGAACGATGGACACCTATAATTTACGACTTCGTTTAGAGGCTGGGTTTCTCTAGACACAATATGCAGTTGCATTGAGCGAATTTCAACCTTAAGAGCCTCCTCCTCTGAGGCGAAGATAGTTGGACACCCTGTAGAAGACGAATAATCTCGTTGGCGACCCTAGAAGTCTGTCTCCTCCGTTTGGCAAGTTGAAAAAGATCATCCTGTACGAGGCATATAGGCAGCAGGAGATCGAACCTCAAGCTGTTTGTTTAGTTTGCTCTTCTGGTGAACATCTTTTTCGGGAGTCCTGGAACGAAGTACCTGCCGTGGCAATAACTTCTGACAATCTGTAATATAAACATTACAAGGAGAGAGCGTAATATCGGGAGATAGGGCTGGTGTGGGATCTTTGAGGGATTGCCAACTTCACCTACTCGACTGATGCAGATATTCCCTAGACATGCATCGAAGCATTAATCCCGTACGGTTGTCCAGGGTCCAAAGTACCGTAGCCAGAGAATGTTCGTTTAGAGGTCAGAACCCAACTTTTATACAGTGGGTGAGATAATTTTCTTCTACTGTAAACTGAAAGGGGCTAAACCGCGTGGTGAAGCGACGGCCCCGGTCGGAAACTCTTCATTACAAAATTACTACAACGTTTTTACATTGAAAACAACTTCTCGTCCCAATCATCCACCGATAAACGTAAAAACGATACTTCTTACCATGTATTGTGTGCTTATTACCATATGTTCTATGTTTATTATCACTTATTGACATGTGCGTTGTACCTATTACCATGTATACGTTTACATTTTTCCATGCACACTCGGAGAAAAATTAAATGTCCGTTCTTTTGTTGGCCGCGCATATCGTTTGTACTGAAGGGTCGTAGTTTGATCCATAAATACAGCACGGTACTAATATAAGCTAAAATAGCACAACGATATGCGCGGCCAACAAAAAACGGACATTTAATTTTTCTCCGAGTGTAGATGTATATACGTTACATTTAGCATGCAATACATGTAGTAGCGGCTATTCAATCGTTCCAAACCTAATCCACTGGTTCTAGATCAAATCAGTGTTTCTCCAATGGCTTCCTTGGATCTTGGGCATGAGTCGTCCAGGCAAGAAGATCACCCGCAAGACCATCATGATGAACAGCAGGATGAAGGAGTTAGAGCTAAAAGAACGTTCCTCGAAGAGTCTGTTGGCGAACGTATTGGACATCGACGACGACTTCAGGAACGTGTCCAGCAGCGGCGGAGCTAACGCGTCGATGACGACCAGCCTAGGGGGCGGGTTCATGCGGCATCCGACAACCATCGAAGAGGCGGCCATGCCCAGCTCGGGCACCCAACGGGACCTCCAGAATATCCTGCGGGAGCTGCAGTTTATCACCAACCGCATGAAGAAGGCCGACGAGGAAGCCGAGGTAATCAGCGACTGGAAGTTCGCGGCGATGGTCGTCGACCGGTTCTGTCTCATCATCTTCACGATGTTCACGATCATCGCGACGGTTGCAGTGCTACTGTCCGCACCGCACATCATAGTCCAGTAGGGACGGTGAATGGTCAGTGTCAGTTGCCGCTCGCAATCGCGCGATTTTTCAATACTATTACATATAGCAACGTATAACCGCTAGATAGACATTTGAACGTTTACTGTGATACAAAAGCAGCGTATCGTGTTGGCACAGAAGTCATGTGCCTTCCCAGTGGAACATTCACGAGCTGTTGCGATAACTATAAAAGGCAGACACATATGTACAATTGCGTTTCTCTCTAACTCCTGCTTATCGCGAGCGGGTCCTCGAGGACCAGCCGCGGGAGATTGACCCGGCATCACCATCTTCTCTTCGAACACCCTCATTGGCTCTTCGAACATCTTGCTTGGCTCTTCGAACACCCTGCTCTGTGCTCTTGCTCTGCCACTTTCTCGACCAACGCAACGGATTCACATCGATCGTAGTACTTTTCTACTCTGTTGGTACTATCCGCCCTGTGGGTGCCGTCCTACCACGGGTACCCTATATTCCGCGGGTGATGTCTGTTTCGCGGGTACCATCTATTTTGCGGGTTCCATCTATTATGCGGGTTCTACGAATACTATCTACTCCATAGGTACCATTGATTATACACATACCATCTATTCTGTGGATACTGTCGATTCTGTAGATATCTATTCTGCAGAACCCATCTACTTTGCGGATCTCATCTGTTCTACAGGCCCCAATTATTCTGCAGGCCGGATCTAGTCTGCAGAGGCGATCTATTCTGCATTTTCGATCTATTCTGCAGGTGTCATCTATGCTGCAGGTTCGACCTATTTTGTAGGTACTATTTATTATGCGGATACCGTTTACTATACGCGTACCATCTACTATGTGGGTGCCTTCTGTTATGTGGGTATCATCTATTATGTGGGTATCGTTTATTAAGTGGGTATTATCTATTACCTGGGTGTCGTCTATTCCGTGGTACAATCTACTCTATGGAGGCATTCGACTCGATAAGTACCTTCTACTCTAGATATAGTCTACACTGCAGATAACATTTACTCTGGGAGTACCGTCTACTCTGCAGTTACTACGGGTCTGCATCTACAACCTACTCCTTGGATGCCATATATTCTCTGGAAACCAGCCACTGTCTGGTTGCCAATTACTCCATGGGTAGAGTCACCTCTGCAGGTACCATCTACATTGTAGATACCAACATACTTTATGGACACCATCTACTTTATGGATACCATCTACTTTATAGATACCATCTACTCTATGCGTACCATGTATCTTATGGATACTATCTACTTTATGGTTACAGTATATTTTATGGGTACCATCTACTTTATGGGTGCCATCGGTTTTATGGGTACTATCTACTCTATGGGTACTGTCTACTTCTGGGTACCGTCTACCTACTGGGTGCCACATACTTTGTAGGGTATCACCTCGTACTTCACCGCCGCGTCTATAATCTGAAGGAACCAAAAAAGGTTGGTGGAAGTATGACGGCCGACCGGTCAAGGCTTATCACAAAGAGGTGCATAAATGTCTGTCTTTTGTTAGCCCATTGATACAAATAAAATGGTGTCCACCTATATTAAAATAATTGTGATGAACTTCGCAAGTTAATTAATAAAATAACCTTTCATTATCAGTTATAAAATAAATAGAATATAATAAAACCGAAACTGCGGGTAAGTTTCGCACCACGCGCATATTTTATACGGCATTAAGTGGCGGCTGCGACGTGGAGACTCAGCAATCGGGTACCAACTATCGGTGGACCATTTCCTCGAAAATCGTCCCCTTCATTTCTCCTAATCAGGATCACAACCTTCTTCTACCTTGTACCTTCTATAACTCACACTACAGCTGTGCCAAAAGTTCATTTTCACTTGGACGACTAAAGTAGTACTACGAAACTAAAACCACAAGCTACAGAACTAGTATCACAAACTAGAAATGTAGTACCATACATATACTTGCTCACCAGTCTAAACAAATACTAAACCATTTCAATTCTTTCTTCAAAACTACCTCAAACGTGAGTATTACCGCAAAGTGCTCGAAGTACTTAATTGTACCAAAAATTGAACAGAATGATACAGGATGAACTCTTTTATTCTGCAAATTTATTTTGAACGTTAAGACTATAATCGCTTGCAGAGAAAAGATCTACGTTTAAGAGATAATGTGCGGTTTGTCATTTGTTGTCAACACTGTTTCTGCAAGCGATTATAACCTTATCCCTCGATCAAAATTTGCAGATTAAAAAACCTCGCCCTGTAGTACAACAGATTTTTTCGTATTACAAAGTGGTACTACTACAGCGTGGTAGTACTTTCTACCTAAACAAAGCGTCTAACTGAAAAACCATCTGGCATATTCCATTACCACTGGAAAGGCCACAAACGACTAGAAAAACGATATCCTATTCCCCATCAGCCCACCCCGGTGATTTTCGCGGAACCACCCCCACAACCAACAGTAATCACGTTAAAGACCGTAGAAAGTACACACTACTCCGTAATAATATCCCACTAATAATAATCGAAACAAACTAAAAACTCGAAAGGACAGGAAACGAATGAATGAATGGGTTCATTAAAAACAGCTCCACGACGATGCCACCAGCGAACACATTTCCTCCAGACGAAGTGTGCAAAGCTGAAAGTCATCCTCTATTGCTCACACATTATTTAAATAAGGAGAAGGTTGTCGTCTTCCTAATTATTATTAATCGTATAAGGCACGTCAATGAATTCAACAGCTGGGCACACGTCGTCTGCGTTTTATATCATGTACCATTTTTAATATCAGATTTAATAAATTTCGAATTATTCATTACTATACAAGTTTCTATACCACATACTGTTAAGGAGGCAACTAGCCCATTATAATGATAAACAATAATATTGTTTACTCGATAATAATGAAGATATTAATAATAGCATTTAATACGATTTTATTAAAAAACCATAAAGAAAAAATGTTTCTTTGGGCATACACATAGTGCAGTAGTCTCAGATTCGTGTTATTTAACACGAATCGCGATCGTCAGACGCACATTGGGGCCAGGGAGACGGAGAATCAGTCCCGGTCTGTCTCTGTCGCAGCTGCAGTAGTTACCACAACATAACATGAACTGAACAAAACTATTACTACAATTACAATGCTTCCTGTTTTTCCGTTTTCGATGAAGAAACTGCGACTTGACATTCACATTATTACGTGCACTACTAACCATCCCCTAAATTACGAATGAGAGCTGACCGAATGACATGTGACCGGATAGTTTTAGCAGCCACAAATTGTCCATTCTTATATAGATTAGTGTCACAGAAATGTGTAGCCAACTTTAGAATTTACGAACTATACTAGAATAAAGTGTTTCCCTACTTTCCCCGAGCTTTCTGATTTATATTTTAGCATTATTATATATCAAACTAACGCTCAAGTTTGCAATAAAAAGAGATGTTGAGTCGCTATCTTATATTTTATAAATGAAACACTCACAACCCTGAAGCTGGTATAAATAGATGAATAATGTTGAATAAATGTATATCGCATGATTGAAACAATAAAAGCAGAAAATTCAGTTTTATCGAGTCTTTTCAATTTGACCCAACAACCCCTAGATTTCATATAATAGCTCGTCTAATCACTAAGGGATATGGAAACCAAAGTCACCCTCAAAATTTATACTATTTCTATTCTGTAAAAAATATTTTCAATATTTACAAATTTTTGCACAACCACATGACGATTTTATGAACTAATAGGTAATGAAAAAGGATAATGGTAATCATAGCTAATTAAGTAGAGAAATAGTTTTCAAAGTACAGTTACTTATTTTACATTTGTCAATATAAGCAGTCTTCAAAGGAATGATAATGTAAAACCGATATTTTCAAAAAATGACCAAAAATGTAGTTACTTAAATGTTCAATTCCTCATGACAATATCTTAAATTCAGTGTAGTCAACATATCCATCTTTGTTTAGATCCCAGCTGTCCAAAAGCACATCAGTAGTTGAAGCTAGCTCATCATCTAGAAGAACTGGTTTGGCATTTCGGGACTTGGGATCTAAAACACAAAATTTATGTAATTAAGGCATTAACTAACACGTTCTTCGTATTCGATAAAGGTAGATGTTTAAGCGAGTAAACGATTCAAAGATGTTCTATATACCGAGAGAGACGCCATACTTTTATTTAGGATTGTTGACTGCGGCTTTCTGTTGAGCTCTGATGAACTCGGGATAGTCGATATAGCCATCTCGATTGCTATCATCCATATTCAATATGGGATCAATCAAATTTATCAACTCTTCATCCTTGAAGATCTTGTTTTCCACCGTTTGTTGCCCAGACTGGTCCTTCATTCCTTGCTCTGCCAATTTGCATTTGACATTAAAAGACAAATACATTACAAACAAACGCATGACTTGTACATAGACAGGTGTACAAAACCGACGTTCTCATTGAGCGCAAACGTTTATCAAATATCCTATAAGAGATTTCATACATAGATATAATTACTTGATATTGATGAATAAAGTATATCAATTTTATTACCTGATCAGGCAGTATTTATTTTAAATAGTTGATAAAAATAATGTTGTACGTTCCTGATAAATTTTTATTTTTTCATTACACTACCAGTTTCGCCCTTTCAGGCATCCTCATGTCTATGTGGTCAAATATATTATCACCTAGATGACACGATGATTTGAATGTTTAACACTACAAAATAATAATGTAATTGTATCAAGGACATCACCGTTATCAGCATATTCGGATCACAAACGGGTTAAAAATTTTTATATATATTAAAATTGAAAATAAAAGATTAAAATTATTGACTTCTGACCACGTTGTTTTGTAGGTTAAAAGTGTATTTGTAAGAATCCTTTTCCAATCCTATTCTTACAAATACACTTATAACCTAAAGAACAACGTGGTCTCCAGTTAACAATATAAATCTTTTATTTTCAATTTTAATATATACAAAGGTTGTTAAACTGTTTGTGATCCGTATATACAGTGAAACTTGCGAGAGGCGAATCGTCACGGGACCGACATAAAATTTCATCCTTGACAGGTTTTCCGTCGTAGACAGGTATTAGTAAAATTCCCAAATAGAAACTAAAGAAACAACATTTTAAAGTGTTAAACATTAAAGTCATCTTGCCATCTAGGTCCTAATATACAGGGTGTTCAGATGAATATGTAACATAAAAACTGCCGCTTCTTTGTAGATCAAACAACGCCGTGTTTTTTGCGTTACATATTCACCTGAACACCCTGTATTTACAGATCTGAGGATACCCGAACGGGCAAACTAGTACTCTAATAAAAAAATTAAAATTTATCAGGAACATACATTATTATTGTCAACCCTTTAAATAGAATAAAGTACATTTAATTCCGATCTATATTTTAACATTGTTTTTATGTGATACACAGTATCATCAGGTGTGTATCTTACGTAATACATTTATAATATAAATTTTATGCAAGAGATGTTTATATTTGTTCTGCTAGTAAAATTTGTTTTGTCAATTAATATTTGATCTGTTAGTTAATACTTATTCTGTTAGTTAAGCGATTGTCATGTTCATTTTAGCAGATCAATTTGTAACTATCACCATAGATTATATAAACTCCGTAATAAGATCACTCAACCATATGGACGACTTGGATACCGAATTTTACTTTTCAAAATAGGCAATTGATGGCGCAAACTGTTCAATTTTTAGAATTAAATTGGCGATTAACTAGTAGATAGATACAACAATCACCGAGCCGAGTCTGCTCAAGGTTGACTAGAGCGCATATGTATTAGGGTCTATTCCCACACACGTGCAGCCGATCGACAGACCACGGTCAGGTCAAGACCCCTCTTACGGGTTTCAATGCTTGCATTCACACATGTCGTCAGCGACTCGTTTGTTCAGCGCGATTAGACTTCTTGCGTCCACTGAGCGAGACGGACCTTCGCTCCCTGAAAACTAGCTGCTATAACAACATAGCAGCTGCATGTGTATGCATATGCTGCTAATTATACTGATTGTGACTAGTTACTCTTACTATTAGTAACCTATAGTCAAATTCCCAAACATATCAAATTAATTTTTATCTTTTCAAGAAAAGTAAGAGAACGCCCAAACGTAAAAAATAATATTAAATTCTAAAACGCAAGAAAAATACAGAAAACAATATTTATGCAAACATGAAAGTAAATTGTAATCCAACTTTTAATGAAAAAGATATTTATACCAGAAATATGTCTTACACAACTTTCCCAAAAGACATAATAGACTGGCATACGTAAAAATTAAAATTAAATTAATATGTTTATCGTTTTAATTAAAGGGCTAAAATCCAGGAGTGCGATTTCACATCCATACATCGCTGTATAGGAATTACTTCCAGATTTGTTGCTAATGCAACTTTTAATAGCGCAACGAACGGGCATGCTTTTCCTATCTCACCGAAATATGGATTTATATACTTGACTCATTCATGATCGGGGATATCAACTATATTCAGAGCGTCCCAGCGAACTGTTGAGCGACGTGTGAGCAACGATGAAATAAAAAATATAGTGACGGCTGGGAGACACTGTCCGAAAGCCGCCCCTCCCGAGTCGATTCGACCATGCCCTATGCTCGATTTGGTCTCTCTGTTCGGGCAGGGAAGCCTGGTATGTATGAATATACATACGATATCTATTGAGCCTTGGGGGGTATTCACACACATCGACAAGCAACCGATCGATCAGGGGTCGACAGTGCAAATTAGTATACAAGGTATAGGCTCTGCTCGGTCGGTACCCTGCACGGTCGCTGACGACATGTGTGAATGCAAGCATTGAAACCCGTAAGAGAGGTCTTGTCCTGACCGTGGTCTGTCGATCGGCTGCACGTGTGTGGGAATAGACCCTTGGTCTGCTGCTGCGAGGGCAGTTCTGTCAGGAGTGCGGTGACCTTGCTCCCGCAAGACTCGGCGTCGATAAGGCGATGTTTTCTATGATGCAGCTGTGAGTTTGTTTATTGGCGTTTTATTTTCAGTAAAGATTTAGGTTAGGCGCATACATACGATTTTCAAAACGACTAACTAAACTATTGATTTGAAATAGTTGAGCCTAACGATTTTACGCCGACTAAACTGTTTAGTCGTTAAGGTGGGCATAAAGTCAACACTTGTCGCAGAGATTTCCCAATCAAGAATCATTCTACCAGAACAACTGTTTAGCCGAATGTATGCGCACCCCAATATATGGCCTTTTGGCAAAGCTATCGACCGATAGTTGTCCAACTTTTTGATCAAAAGTCGATCGGTGAGGTTTTATGATTATTCTGTCGGCCAACTATCGGGTTGATAGTACACGCACTCATATTTAAACCAATGGACTTTTAACGTATAACTAAACAGTTGGCCGATTAAAAATTGTATATATACGCCTAGCCTAGGCGTAGGAGTGCCCATAGTATCAACCCGATAGTTGGCCGACAGAATAATCATAAAACCTGACCGACCAACTTTTGACCAAAAAGTTCGACAACTATCGGTCGATAGCTTCGTCAAAGGCCGTATATTGGGGTGCGCATACATTCGACTAAACAGTCGTTCTGGTCGAATGAGTCTTGCTAGGTAAATATCTGCGACAAGTGTTGATTGTATGCGCACCTTAACGACTAAACAGTTTAGTCGGTGTAAAATCGTGAGGCTCAACGATTTCAACTCAATAGTTTAGTTGTTTTGAAAATCGTATGTATGCACCTAGCCTTATTGGAAATAGTCTGCTCTATCTATCCCGTAATATTTAAATTATGTATACAGGGTGATATTAAATTCTGATATATCATTTGAACCACATATAGTACTCATCAAAAGAAGTAAAAAAGTTTATATACACCCCTGTCCGGAAGTGCACCTCCGCGGAGCTACAGCCCTCCAAAGTTTAACCAAAAATAAGAGATATTTGCGATGAATTCCGCTATGTTTAACATTTTCAACTCTAGCTTTCGCCAATATCCTTCTTTTAGCTTCTAAAACCTTGAACATTGACCGCAAGACCGTATCTCAGGAAACAATCCTCGAACGCTGATATTCATAGGGGATGAAAGCCCATTTTCGATTGTAACTTGTGTGCTGTTAAAAATAATGAAAATGTTGCTTCAGATTATGAATCCTCGATCGATTTGGAGTAAAAAAGTGTAACAAACCATACCTCTAAAATGCAACCCTCCTGAGATATTCGAGACTTTCTAAAACTCTGCATTCCTGACCATTCTCCATGCATAACGCCGTTTTCTCGACGAAGTATTTGAACTAATCGCCGTAAACAAACATCAATGATATGTAATTTACTCACCAAAATCACTGTCGCTAAATTTTTAAATTCACGTACAATTGCACTTTTAACTCCTGAGCCCCTAAAACTTAGCATTGAATGCCGAAATTTTGCTGGCCTGTTTCATTTTAGGTCAGTTGTCCGGAAGAATTTCCAAAAGTCCGTATTTAGAAAAACAACTACCGAAATTACACTAAACAATG
>JAWQRP010001155.1:0-20728 GCA_033557875.1 Quadriops clusia | reverse complement strand
GGCTATATAGCCCCATAATCGCCCTTCCCTAACAGATTAGTTATTTATGGTTGTTTTGACAGCAAAGGAGGAACCGCACATTTTGTCTTCAACGGAGAACTTGTCTTGCAAGCGATTATAGCCTTAGCGCTCGGCCAAAATTTTCAGACAAATTTAGTCCACCCTGTATAATTCGAACCATGTGTTGCAAATGTAAAGCGTGATTGTGCATTATTTTTATATTTTTCACAAACGATATACTAAAATATGAAGAATGAGTTATATACATAAAAGCAATAATTGCAATTTATTATCCATATATTGACTTTACTCTTCAGTAAATTTGTAAACAATAAGGTATCAAAAGTGAAAAATGTATTGGTTTCAGGGCGAAACCCCCAAAAATATAGCTAATTAAAAATATGTAAGTAGTTGAGAGGGAAAATCCCCCGCAATTGCAATTAAGCTCCACATAAAAAACAGCCAGAATCCGGCCACGTGCACTTTTAATACACTCAGGGGTATGAGAAATGCTCAGTTCGGTGCTTTCCCGTAATGCGGTGGGCCGGCGCTCGAATTTTTTAAGGTTAGTTTTACGCATAATGAAATTTTATACCGGATCGGAGCTAAAATGTTCGTGTTTTATGCTGCTTGTACGGGTTTTATGTCGTGGTTTATTAATTTATTCGCGGCATTTTGCAAACCATACTACATGGAATCTCATTTAAAGCGCTATAAGGGTAATGAATGGGCCACTCTTTTTGCTGACCGAGCACAAATGACTTCAAGGCCCCCACCCACGCCATCTGTTTAGCAATACAGGTTTGCTGCCCTTCTCAGACCCTTTCTGTAATTGCTAAATATCTTTTTAATGAACATACGAATTGATTTTAAAAATATCTTTTACTTTGTCGACAATCTTGTAGGACAGAACTTTGAGGGTACGGCGAGTCAATTCGAGGGCTTAATTAAAGCCCAGCAGACTGTGTCAAAGGTCCAGCCTTTGTGCGTTCAGTGTAAGTCATTCACCCCGTATCGGGTCCGATCTGCGTTATTTAGGGGAAGCCCCCGGGCGCCCTTAGCAGTCACTCGATTACCTGGCCTGGCTGTCACACACAAATAACGTCTACATGAAAATGCCTATGTCAATTACCGCGCGAGTAATCCACTCGTAACGCGTCTCGCGCGCTTTCCCTTCCTTCCCGAGTAATTTAATTACTTTTTGGCTTGTTTGCTGCTATATTAGAACCATAATTTATTTATGCGCTTAAAATTGCAAATAAACAACGCTCTCTCGTGAATATTACTTACTTGGGCCGTGAGTGAGCGCTCATTACTTTGCCAGAAAGAAGATTTGCCTTCGAATCTCCGCTGCTACTCTTTTACCTAGGTTAATAAAAAAGGCAGTGAATGCGATTTCTCAATTTTGAGAGAGAATTCTGTTTTTCTAATGCATTACCCTACCTGCACAGAGAAAAATGTTTATCCCCCAGTATTACAAACGACTGTTATCTTTTAGTTAAGATAGCGGGCCAATCAGCTATTAGATATTTTCAAATAGCGAAAGGTGATTGGTTCGCTAACTTAGCTAATGGATAAATGTCGTTTGTAATACTGGGGGTATGTAAACTTACTTTTATGGATGAACACTTATATTGTTTATTTTACAATTCTTATATAAAATTTTCAACAACTATGTCAACATTACATGTTCTAGAAAATAAACAGAAATTGCTATTAATAAATATTCTATTATTCTTATTATACAGTAGATTGAAAACTATGATAGTCTAAAAAACTATGATAGTTTGAAAAACTAAAGGTTCTCCAGAAAACAAATAGCTACGTAAGTAAAACTGTGAATTCGCATTTATTCAAATGAAGATTTCAGAATTTGGAATAAAATGTCTCCTTTCTCTATATAGTTGGGTATATACGAATTTCCTAAAAGGAGAATATTGACACAAAGCAATAAAGTATAATAATTTTTATATAGTGCGGGTCTATTTTCATTTGCTTCAAAGAAAGGAAGAGGCCAACCAAAAATCGGCAAAACTAAAACAATAAAGCGAAGTCAAAGGAACAAATCTCAGGTTGTAAGGGGGTAAAAAAATTAGATCAGAAGTGGCAGCAAATATATCTTAAGCGGAAACAAAGGAAGCGTTTTCTTCGAAGCAAGAGCATTGATTTGATTCAATTTCCCGGGCGCTAAGCAAAAGTTGGCTCTGGCGGAAAAAGTTGGGGACAGCGTGGCGGCGGCGGCGACGAGGGGGCCATTTTTCCAGGGCGGTATCTTTAAAGTTGGGACATGAAATGAAGTTGAACAAAATGGTGGAATCAAGAGGAACGCGCCGTAACCGTATGAGACGCGTCCCTGGCGATATGATAGGGAAATGTGGGTTTGCGGAATGTGCGTGTGGCAGTGCTGCTCCTGATAAGAATGACACCGGCTCTCTGGAGGAAAACGCTCTCTAGACCGCCACCGCTCAAGTTTTACTAGTTCCGGACTCATTTACATATAGACGTCCCTTGTAATGATATCTGCTAAAGCGGTGCCATTGAGGCTTGTGGTGCATTTAGCCCCAAATTAAGTCTACGGGAAATCAAAAAATTATTTGTATCCCTTTTGCCTTTCTTTATTTATGCCTCCGCTCGACCCCGAAATAATTCATCCGCTTCAGTTGGCAATTGAAGGACTGCGTTTGACAGGAAGCTCCGATTAAAGCGAAATCCCCTAATGCAGCCTTTCGAATGTACACATCAGTAAATCACGGTAAATCAGATGAAACGTTTTAGATAAATCGTTATTTATAACTGGTCTAATATTTACTCCAAATGAGGTGGTAGGCACCGTTTTTTAACTCTCCCGTAAAGCTCACGAATTGGTTGACTAACAATACTGGAAGATCGGAAAGAAAGTGGCGAATATTTTTGTTGTCCAACATAAATATGTAGCCAACCCTTTCGCATGGGCAACTTGTATAGAGGGCGCGTGGGGGTTTGGGATGGAAATCCTCCCGCCATTAATTTTAGTATTCAATAGAAGGAGTCCATTACAGACACAGCAGCAGACCACCGCATTTATCAACGACCCGAACGGACCGATTGCTACACTCCGACCTGAGTAATTTCTCATTTCCAGCGAATTCTTTTCATTTCGAAGAATTTCAACCGGATACGTTTTGCCCACTCGAACGGGAGAAAAAGGAGCGCGAAGGAGCTAGGTTAACTTGCCATTCAATGCCGGCTGAGCCGCTCCTCCGAGGATTCGGAGCGAGTTTATTTTTTCGGGTGGAACTAACGTTATTGCAACGTCACCGGCTGACTGCAACTAACTGTAAATCCCTCTCAATTGTTGCCCCGGAAAACCGCTCTTTAACGTTCGCCGTTTACGTCAGTAAATAATTAGGACAAATTGCCAGGAATGTATTCTAGCAACTTACACCGGGCATGTGTGCCATAACTGTATGCCAAGGATTCGAAATTTATTTATTAATTAATAAACAATTAATTTTAATAACAAGTGACCGACCATTCGACTACAAGGCGACCTCTTGCATGCTCGCGTGGAGATTCATGACCGTCCAGCAGTGGAAACTAATGCGACAAGCAATATCTCAAAGCTTTATCGGAAATTATAAGCCTTATTACAAAGGGCTGCGTGAACGAAACACTTGTTGTCTTCCGTGAATGTAGATAAGGCCGCAAATGGTCGTTTAGAGTTGCATATTCAATGAGTCTCGCCATTGCAATGGGGACTGCTGCACTCTTCCTTCCCTTGGTGTGTCCTCTGTCCAGTTTTATTTCTTGGTTGTTTAATTGTTAAGTTGATTCTTAAATTGCTCCATTTTTATTGTTTTCGAATATTTCTAAATTTTATATTCAGCTTCTGAAAATGGCACATTGTTATCGAAAGTAATCAAAACAGTCTATCTAGAATACTACAAAAATTGGTATTTATCGCATACCATTAATAATATTTGTGTATTATTTATAATGGAAATCGTGAATTATTCGTTTCGCTTCTAAAAGCGATATTCAATACTCGTTGGAGTAAGTACGAATGCGTATATTCAATATAATTGAAGTTTGATCTTCACTTAACGTAAATACAAATAGCATGGCTTACAAATTACATAATACGTTGTAGCATATATATGTGGTTCTAGTTATGTTAAATTCTAGTTACCTATGATAGGTTCTAAAATAATGTAATAAGTCTTCTATTGAATTAAACATAATTTGAGTTAACATTCTAATCTAAGCTAGTTGTTTCCGCCAAAGGATTATAAATTCAATTTTATAATGTAGAAGTAGAAGATATTTGTGTTACCATAGAACTCGATAAATATTTTTTAGACAGATAGAAATAAAATAATTAAGGCACGAAAACGCATTTTTATCTATGGTCCTTCAGAGCGGATTATTAGGGCATTTTGAAAGAATACGTACAACGAGGTAGCTGACTGTTCGAGACGGCAGGTACCAAGAGAACTTACGACAGAACGAGGTCTGAGTAAGTCTGACAAAAGTTCTATCTTTAGTCTTTTCATTATCTTCAATTCAATCCAATTTTTTCTTCTTCTTTTTTCTTCCCATTTTCACTAAAGAGCTTCAAATGAGTCTAAAGGAAAAATAAAAGCGCTTAGAAATCACAGCGAGACATATAAAGGTAAAATTACAAAATTTTGTTGGCTTTGTTCAAAATTATACCGAAGATCAGGTAGAGATTTTAAAGATGAACTTTGAATCATGCTCACCCTTATTAAATCAATTTGAAGGTGTTTGTTTGGATTTAGAATTAATAGACAATAGCAAAGATAGTCAAGATAAATTAGATAATGAAATTGCCGAATTCACTCAAGTTTATAACAAGGTAATGTCAAACGCAAAGATTCTATTACCGTGTCATAAATCTAGTCTTCAAGTTGGTCAATCAAAATTAGAACCGTCAATTAAATTTCCAAATGTAACTCTTCCCACTTTTAGTGGTACTTATGAAGCGTGGTGTGAATTTAGAGATGTTTTTTGCTCCTTGATCCTTGATCCTTGTCAATTTAACGAATATTCAAAAATTTTACCATTTAAAATCATCGTTGAAAGGTAATGCATCGAAGGTTATTCAGTCTTTGAAGGCTACTGACGCAAATTACACAATTGTGTGGGATTTGCTTGCAAATAAATACAGAAAACAGGAAAAACTTCTTCCTCGAATTGAAGTAGAAAACGATTATGAAAACATTTTTGTTAACGATGATGGTCGATTTGTAGTAAATATTCCTTTTAATGAAAATGTTTCGAAATTAGGCGAATCCCGTAACAATGCATTAAAGAGATTATTCAATCTGGAGAGGCGGCTCTCTCACAATGAAAGTTTAAGACGTCAATACGTAGAGTTTATGGAAGAATACGAAAACTTAGGACACATGTCAGAAATAATTGAAAATGAAACGATGGGCCAAAACTACTATTTGCCACATCACGCAGTGTTGAGAGAATCGAGTCTCACTACCAAATTACGTACTGTTTTTGACGGATCCGCGAAAACGACTTCTGGTTTAAGTGTAAACGACGTTCAATTAAAGGGACCAAAGGTTCAAAGCGAATTGTTTGATATCCTCATTAGATTCAGAAAACATCGAATTGTCTTGAATGCTGATGCCGAGAAAATGTATAGACAGATTTTAGTTAACAAAGATGATTGTGCATTTCAAAGAATTTTATGGCGTAAAAACGTGAATGAATCGGTACGATGCTTCCAAATAAATACTGTGACTTATGGTCTTGCTTCTTCGCCATATTTGGCAACGCGATGTTTAAAGCAACTTTCGTTGGAAAACATTTCAGTAAATCCAAAGGTCAGGGAAATAATTCGCGATGATTTTTACGTAGATGATTTACTTTCGGGTGCCAATTCCGTTATCGAAGCGCAAGAATTAAAAAACGCCATTTCAAATATCTTAAGGCAAGCTACATTTAATTTACGGAAATGGGTTTCAAACGATAGTAATTTATTAATTTCTGAAATTACAGACATTGAATCGCTAAATATAGTAAATTTGGGTAATGATGCAGTAAATAAAACATTTGGTTTACTTTGGGACCCGGGCAAGGATTCTCTAGAATATTGCGTTCAATTACACGAAGTAAGTGATCATATAACGAAGCGTGAGGATTTATCCAAAATATGTACTGTGTTCGATCCTTTGGGGTTGTTAGGTCCAATTTACATTCGGTTTAAAATTTTTATGCAAGAAATTTGGAAATCCAAGTTAAGTTGGGATCAACCCTTGAGTTCAAAATTAATTAACGAATGGCGAAAATGCGTACGCGATTTACAGTCCATTAACAATATCAGTATTCCGAGATTTGTTTTAGTAAATGACGCCAATAGAATAGAATTACATGGATTTTGTGATGCATCTTTGAAAGCATATGCAGCGTGTGTGTATGTAAAATCAAGAAACGAAATTGGAAATCAGTCGGTTAAACTATTATGTGCTAGGGTAGCTCCATTGCAAAATGTATCACTGCCACGCCTAGAACTTTGTGATCCATTGCTTCTCGCAAAACTTATGAATCGAGTAAAGAATGAAATCAAATTGAAAATTGATTCTTGTGAATATTGGTGCGATTCAACGATTGTTTTGTGCTGGATAAACGGTGAATCTAAAAAATGGAAGACATACGTATCTAACAGAATTTCAGAAATTAGAACGCTATCACGGGCGGAAAATTGGCATCATGTTACTACAAGCTATAACGCAGCTGATATGTTGACTAGAGGCTGCAGCGCGAAGTTTTTGGAGAATTATGAATTATGGTGGAACGGAAGACAATCGAGTTTCCTACTCTAAATAATAATGAATTTTCAAATGATTTTATAAAAAACGAAATGAGACATGTGACATATAGAGCGTTAGTTGAGGTAACATTAGATAGTTTAGATTTATTTAATAGATTCTCTAGTCTTATGAAATTAAAACGAACTTTCGCATATGTATTACGATTTATTAAAAATGTCAAGTTTCCAGAGAATAAATGTACAGGAAATTTAAGGCTTTATGAGTTGCGAACATCAATGCAAACTCTTATTAAAATTGCACAACGTGAAATGTTTAAAGAAGAAATTAAACTTACGGAATAAGAAATCAACAAAAAACTTAATCGCTTTGAATCCATTTTTGGATGAAGAAGGTTTATTACGAGTAGGTGGTACACTTAAAAATGCAGATTTAAAATATAATGCGAAACACCAAATGACATTGTCGAAACAACATAAACTTACCGAACTTATTGCTAAAAGCATTCGTGTCACCAATTTTCATTGCGGACAGCAGTTGCTGTTAGCTGTATCACGTGAAAATTATTGGATAATTTCGGGCAGAAATTTGATTAGAGCAATCGTGTATGGTTGTGTGATTTGTTTCAGAGCCAATCCAAAAACATTAGACCCACTTATGGGAGATTTACCATCAGAGCGAGTTACCGAGTCTTTTGCCTTTCAGCATGTTAATGTGGATCTCGGAGGTCCATTTTCCATAAAAGATAAACGAGCACGAGGTTGTAAGGAAATTAAGGTTTACATATGGGTCTTCGTTTGTTTTTCTACAAAAGCGGTCCATTTGGACATTTGTTCAGATTTGAGTACAAATTGCTTCATTGCTACTTTAAGATGTTTCGTTTCAAGGCGCGGTAAACCTTCGTGTTTATATTCAGATAACGCAACAAATTTCATTGGTTCAAAAAACAAATTGACTCACTTGGCGACACTTTTGCGATCACATGAAATTCACGACTTTCTTATTAACAAGGACATTGTTTGGAAAACCATACCCCCAAAATCTCCACATTTCGGGGGAATTTGGGAATCCGCAATAAAGTCAACAAAATACCATTTGAATCGTATTTTAGGTTCATCCTCTTTAATATATGAAGAATTTTATACTATTCTCACTCAAATTGAAGCTCTTCTCAACTCTCGTCCTTTATCTCCACTTAGTTCTGATCCTAATGATCTTAGTCCTTTAACTTTTGGTCACTTTCTTTTCGGAAGATCGTTAAGTTCTGTCGTCGATGAAGCTTTGGAAGATGTCAATCCGAATCGTCTAGTGAGGTTCCAGAGATTTCAGCAAATCGTTCAGCAATTTTGGCGTCGATGGCGCAAAGAGTATTTATCCCAACTTCAAACCAGAAAGAGATGGAAGGTCCACTTTATGAAGGTGCTTTGGTGGTCATACAAGAAGAGAACTTACCGCCATGCAATTGGATTACTGGACGAGTAACGAAACTATTGACTGGCTCTGATAATATAGCTCGTGTAGCTGAAGAGAAAACTACCAAAGGAACTGTAACTTGTAGTGTGCAACACGTATGTGTATTACCTGCATGATATTTGTGTTGAATTATCATTCAACGGGGGGGCATGATGTTTCCGTCAAACGATTATAAATTCAATTTTGTAATGTAGAAGTAGAAGATATTTGTTACCATAGAACGCGATAAATATTTTTTAGAGAGATAGAAATAAAATAATTAAGACACGAAAACGCATTTTTATCTAGATACCATGAAGATGAGCTGCTATAGTACTTGATATAAAATTTGGGGTAAATTCACCACCGTATATCTCTCTCTTTTGTGTTTTTTTTTTAATCTATTTTAACTAATTTGACTTTAGCTCTTAATAATATTGAATGTTTTATATTCTTTTAAGTGTGTTATAGAACAATTTAAGAAAAATTAATTAAGTCTGTACATGCATAGGAATTTCACTTGCCATTGCATTGTTCAACGTGCATGTTGATTCACGAGACATTGTGATGGAACAAATCCACTACGAATGATTTTAATAACTATCAATAGTTGCCGGGCCTCAAATAAATTGATTGGTACCCGAGTAAATTTAGAAAATTGTAAATAAGAGCCCGGGGTTTTATTCGAACATTTACTGTATGTGGTTTTACTTACCAGTACATAAGTCTGTCGTAATTATCCATTACAATAGTAGAACTCTTTAATACTTGGTTTTGATTGAAATCCTTGCTGTGCAAATGATATTGGGTAGTGACCCACCCAACATAGACATGAGTCGGATCTTGACCGGGGAAGATGCGAACACCTATAAAATAAATAAATACAATATAAAGAATTAAAGCAAAGTTAATTAAACATACCATAGAAATACTCATTAATCAGCTGTAGGCATTCTGCATCATATATTTCGTTTCCAACAGTTTCCACACCGGAAGGGCTGGCTACTGTCATTTGTTTCTGTTGTGCAGCAGCCGGTGCTTCCATATTTGTCTATAAAAAATTAGTTAATTCATATAGTCAGATTATAATATAATAGAGTATTATGTTATTATATTATATTATATTATTATAAAGTATTATATAAAGTTATTTTCTGTAACTACCTGTGACGTTTTAACAGTAGGTGCCCTATTCAATCCAGCTTGTGCCCCACCAACCGTTTTACGAGACATCATGGATAAATGATGCAAACTGTCAGGTTCTGGGGTCTTTGCTTTCTTGGTTCGTTCTCCGCTACTAGTGCCCTCTCGCTTTCTCGAGAAGAACCTAAAATTTGAACGAAAATACAAATGAATTTGTTCTCATGTTCCCCTTAAAAGTGCTAATAGTGTGCCGGAAGGTAAGAAGATAGTGTCTTTAGAGGGGTGAATTTTAAAACATTTGTCATTTCCTCATTTATGAAATTGCTATTATTAATATTTTTGTACTCAATTATATCATTAAAAAATTATAAAAAGTAATAATAATTACTCCAGAATAGTAAAAATAAGAATTCACTCTCTTCCTCATAAACAAATAAAATAAGAATGTTAATATAATTCCAATATAAAACAACAGATGATTCAAAATTTCCCAAGTAATAATTTTTCTCTAATTGTAGACGTGGAGCACTAGTTATGTAATAATAGAAAAAAAAACAACAGATGATTTAAAATTAATCACAAGGTGACGAGAAGCTGATTGGAGGAGAACATCGACCAATGCCTTAGGTACATCTATGTAATTTAACATTTAGTTACCTGCGGATAATAGCTCTGCTTATTTTGCAAAAAAAATGAACCGCTACACATAAATGATTCACAACGTTATTATATTATTTTATTACCTGAAAGGCGACCTGCCACGTTTCTTCTTGTCCTCACTTTTTTCGTTTGTCATGTGGTCCATATCGTGGTACCTCTGCAAGTCCAACTCGCTGTTTGACCTGTGGGCGAGTTTCGAACCCGGGACCATTAAAGCTGAGGAATTAAATTTCACTGTAAATATAATAATCAAAGACAGATTCTCAACAAGTCAACAAAAAGTGTGTTTTAATGGTAGAAATTAGTTTAGATATTAGCACAGAGTACTCTGTGGTGTTAGTATTACTTAACAATAAAAATTAGTTAATTAATTTAACATGATGTTCATAAGTTTAATCACTTATATGTGGTTTAATAAAATGTTAGTCAAAAAAGTATTGTGACAATTTATTACATCCTAATACGATTTATTAATCATAATATTTATACATGGTATATACCTTGCCTACTTGAGTATGCTGGGTCAAGTTTTATGGTTGGAACAATCAAATCTGAACAATGGAAGAAAGCATTTAATTTCAAAAAATAATAAAACGAGCTTATAGCATAAAAATATGTAGCGCAATCATAGTATTTGCTTTGTGTCTACTTCAGGTTTCGATTCCCAATAAGAACAACAATAAAAGTTGTGCTTTCATGGAAACAAATGCAATTCTATAAAATAAAAAATATTAAAAATAAAGGCAATAGCTTCGAATCGAAGCGATTTTTTGCATTTACACAAAATTTAAAACCAAAGGTTAAATGTGAAACTGATTGTAAATATTGTGAAAGTAAATATGAAAAGTAAAAGTAAATATGGAAAGTAAAAGTAAATATGGAAAGTAAAAGTAAATATGGAAAGTAAAAGTAAATATGGAAAGTAAAAGTAAATATTAAAGTAAAAAATAAATTTTGTAATCAAGAATGAATTTTTGTAACAAAAGAAAAATTTGAAATCAAAGCAACACTGGATGCTGAAAGCAAAAGTTTGAATTGGAGGCAACATTTTCCTTTGAAAAAATAATCTATACAAATATTATGCAATACTAACTTCCGTCATCGAAATGTGGTCCATTTCTGGTCAATGATCCCTTTCGTGGTGGCCTAGATGGCAAAATTTTTGTGCTTTTAGTTGTATGGGTTTTAAGAACTTCATCCGCTTCGGCAGCATCTTCTGAATAATTACGATGTAAACCTAGAAAAAAATAATATCATAATTATCCATAATAATAAAGATACAAATACAATTAAAAAAATAATGATTAATAACATGACAAACCTTTAATATCACTCATTGAAAATCCACTCTTCATTATTTGTTCGATGTGAGCAGGAGTCTGTTGACTTGCGGCTTCTGCCTGGAGCCTGTGCTGGCGAATTTTGATTTCTTGCCAACGACGCATTTTTTCCTCTTCGCTAATAACAACAATAATAAGGTTGAGAGAAAACTCAAAATTATAAATACAAAAAAGTTAATATCTTAATATGCTTACGTAATGAACTCTGAATGACAAATAACAGGCAAGCTGAGCCTCAAAAATTCCCAATTGGCCCTTTCCATTGTTTCAAATGTGTTGTGGCTGATTTTCAAACAAGGTGGACTGTCGGAGCCCGCTAATATTCTCGTAACGTCTATTCTCGTATCTGCCATATCGTCCGTATTCTCGAATATTGGCTGATCCTTCGTGTACCAATAAGTTACTGGACGTTTCATATTACTGGATAGAAAACATTTAATATAAATATATAAAATATTTAATGAGAAAAACTTTAAAACAGTTCATTTACCAAAAACTATCACTAAAGTTGTATTTATTTCCTCAATTACTTACACACAAAAAGGTTCATAGCCTTCTTGCAGACCGCAAGTGGTAAAATACTTCAAAGTTGTAACGTCTTGACCAAAAATTAATCTAGCTTTTTGTCCTACGCCTAGTGTAAAAGCTGGTACAAAATTATCTCCCTGGACGTCAGCAAATGTAGTTTCGCCACCCAAGGCGTCCATTAAGAGTTCTCCGTTCAACGAAAAACCTAAAAGAAATACGTTAGTCAATTAGTAGAAATTACATAGTACAGTACGCGTAATAAAAAAAAATAGTTAAAAATAAGAACATACAACAGTAAGGTACTATTATTTAAAAATCAAGCTAAGAGTATAAATCATGCATGCTATACAAATTTAATTGGAGTAATATCTAAGTACATAGATAATATTATATTACACTCAGGGTTTCATTCTTAAGAGCTACGTTAAATTATTATAATTAAATGATAAAAAAGAAGTCACTAGTCATAATTAGGTTTGTTGTTAGTGGCGATTACTGGGTAGTGTAGTAAGTTAATGTTAAGCATGGGCAGCAAAATCGGCGAAGCTCAACAAGTGGTAAGCCTATTGTTACACTGTAACTGCCTTAAGTTAAGCTAGAGAAGCTTGAAGCTGTCAAACAACTTTGCCGATTCTTACTAATTGTGTGGTCAATGAGGTCTAGAAAGACACCCACGACATCCCCGATCTGCCATTGCTTTCCAAATGATTCTGCGGTATTGCAGTAAACTTTTTCTTCCTAGCGATAAGAAGAAACAATTCTAAAGTGTAAATGTCAACCGGGATATATTATTAATACTATACATAAGGACACCGATCAAATTAAATATACGTATTTAACATGTAGTGTGTTTATATAGGTTTAATATAAATTACATGTGTATATATTGGATAGCGCCAGGTAGTGGGTACATTTGTTCTTGTTTAAATCTGTACATATAAATTAGTTGTTTGTGATTAAAAAAGTTTACTACGATATTTTGTAAATGGTTATTTGTTACTTATGTATTAATGTGTAGATTAAGAATGTCAACATTACATAATATCCATTTCTTAATAACAATATAAAAGTATTTCAAGGTAAATCTAAAAATAAAAATGTTATTTAGGAGAACCACCACCTGAAACCATCCGGTATGAGTTTAGTATGAAATCAGATAAGTATATATGCTATGTAATACGATTATGAAAGTGTACAAGTTGAATATTATGTATGAAGAATTAAGTTTACAATATTATGAGAAATACAATTCTATGAGAATCGACAAAATGATACCACTGAAAAAGAATAGTACTGTAGCCAATTCTAATCAACAGACTTCTACAAAAAATATTACATTAAATAGTACATCAAATTTACGTACCTTCAAGAAACTAACAATGTATGGAAAAAAATAGGATGCTTAGAATGCAAAAAATACATACATGATGAATACAATGGATGCATAATGACAAGGCATTTAAAAGTAATAACAAGGAAGTATTTTTCGACATTCACAATATGCTCTAAAAGACAAAAATGTTTACTTGGTTTATTTGTATTGTTTTCTTTTTCGTACAGGGAATTATTCACACGTTATAAAAAGCAACAGAGTTACCAAACTGAATAAATATTTTACAATTAACCCAAGTAATGTAAAAAAAAATATATATTAGACATTGATCAGGAGAGGAGATCACCCGACTCACTTATGGTACGGTCATTGAGGTCTAGAAAGCATCCGATCACGTCCGCGACGTGATATTTCACGCCGAATTTATCTATCACGCCTCCGTGAACCTTACGCATCTGTTTACTCAATGAAAATTAATAAAGCTCTGTTTTGTTTGGGGGAATTTATACTCACATTATATCCATCGAAAGCCCAAGTATTATCGTCCGAACCAAGCATGCACCCTGGAGCACAATCGGCTTTGGCCCAGCCGACTCGCATGGGGCCAGCCGTTAGAATTTCAAATTCAAAGTACCATTTTCCGTAACTTACTGCATAGTTCTTTTCCGCTCTGTATGTGCGGAAAAGTGTTTGTTTAAGTTTGTTTGCGTCTGCTAATAATGCTAAAACAAACAAATACTAATGAATACTTATTTCCGTTTTATATTGTTACTTTTTTTCATATTATCCCAAACTTACCTTCATGTTGTTCTGAAGTCGGTGGATCTAAATTGTAGCCGTAAACAAGAAGTGTTCTAACAGTTTCCGATGCTGTGTCACGATTGGCCTTTTTAATAGCATCATCAACTTTACTATATGGCACTAGATGAGGACTTCGCAGCATATCTGGGTCTTCATTTAAGCCATACGTCCAAGCCTGTTGTATTCTTTCCTTCGCCCATAAATTATGTGTATTCTCAGCTAATTGATCAACCAATTCTTCCATTTTTGGTGTTAAGGTGATTGCCGTTAAGTCCAAAGGGGCGGGTTTATAGCCGTTGGCTTGCATAAAAGGTTCGTGTGGAAGACGAATAGACTTTATTCGGGAAGGAGGTTTATCCATTGTTATATAGTATCCGAGAGCGAGAATGGTCCTGTAAATATTCGTTGAAATAATCTTTATAAACTTATAAAAAGTACTCTAACATTTTTAAATTGGTTAGTCAAAAAAACACTATAATCACCAAGGAGGATTAATTATTAAACCTCCTGGATAATCACAAGCAAATCTTTGTCACAAGTTATTCATTGTTTGGTCAAAATGATAAATACCATTGACAGTTTTGATCGTAAAGATCTCTGCTTTATCAACCTTCAGCAATTTAAAATGTACAATAACGAAATAATAATAGAAAAGACCAAAGTTCAACTACAAGAGCTATTTATCATACAGAATAAATAAATTTAAATTTAATAAACCTGATTTTATTAATTTCTATTAATCTTTATCTTGGTATTAGTATTTAAAGTAATATTGCTTACTTTAAAGTTTGCACTGCTAGTTGTGAATCGTATCGTTTCTCAGCTGCTGGCAATTTATCGAACGGTACTAAACAAGGGTGAACATGTCGCATATCATCCCTATATTCGCCCCATTGCCAGCCAGCTTCGATTTTATTCATGGCCCACATTTCATGGATGTTTTCCGCTAGTTTATCTTTAATCGTTTCCACATAGCTTGGTAACGTTATCTGAAAAAAAAATTTAAAAGCTTAGTTCATACAAATTCAAACTATCAAACTTACAAATTTATTTCATTTATATAATAAGGCCAACTGGGCTAAGTGCGTTTTTGGGGTAAGTGCGACAAGTGATTTTTTAGAACTATTCGTTCCATTTATTGACATAAATAGGAACTAAATTTGTCGTTAGTATCGAGAACTACTTTTAGCGCCCATAATCAGCTATTTATTAGATTTTGGTGGGACGCTGTTGAGTCGTTAGTTTCATCACCCAAAACAAACTGAATTTTGTAATTTGACACCGTGGTTTTCAAATTTGTGTATATCAGCTACTACAGTTTGAAACTTATTCAAAATTGCAAAGAATGTTATTATTACTGTTATTTGATTATAGATTATTGATTTATTCAGTATTTTGATTTATTACTTAAAAGAAAAAGAAAACGCACTTATCCCATGTATTTTTATAGTACGGGGTAAGTGCGACTGTGTTTTTTGTATCGATGAGTCGCATTTGGTCTCTATTTTTAAATTCAGAAGAAAGGTGATTCAGAAATTATGTAATACATTTGAAAAAATAGATTTTTTGTGATGTCAAAACATTTTCCGATGTGAGAAAACACTTTTGTAGTGAACCTCCTCATAACTAATTTCATTAAAGTTTATGTAACAGAAGTTTATGCAAACTTATTGCTGTATTATTTATAATCCATTCTGTGCCTGGTCTGATTGAAAAAATATAAAAATTGCTATTTTAGGACTTCATGACGCACTTATCCCAGTTCAGGGGTAAGTGCGTCATAGGTACACCACAAAAATGAAATGAAGTTTTACCAGTTGAGGAAGTTATTCTGATAACTAAAATTCATTAAACAACTAAAGAAATGACTATAGTTACTGTAAAAATGATCAAAGTTCTAAACTTTTTATTTATTTGGTTCTCATATAATTCGAATTTGCTAAAAAAGCGCCGCACTTACCTCAGTTTATCTTGTATAATTTATTTACTTATAATGTCCAAGTACAATGTACAGTGGCGGTCAGAAAAATAAAGACAGCTAGCGCTATGCGTTTATGTACAGTTGGGTATAGGTAACCATAATTGCAAGAGTATCTAATGCATTGACGAGTCCTCTTTCGGATAGACAGAAAAATTATTATCGTTATTACCTCGCATTATATTTTAAGAAAATTCAATCGTTTTTTCTTTGTATTTATAATTCGTTAACACGTTCAGTGTTTATTAAGCCTCCAGTTATAGGAACCTGATGGGTTACCTTGTATAGAATAGCGGACCTATGTGAAACGTCCTTAGGTAGTTGTTAGTTCATGAGCTAGCGCCCTAACCAGTTGTTCGTATACTGGAATGAGGGTTCGAGTTCAAATCATGCTAGGTAGAAAGCAATTTTTTTTTCTTTCTGACTAGTTTTATTTTATTTTATTTGGTTGAATGCAACAAAAAGAAAATAGAGTTAGGACATAATTATGGAAAAATAGTTGTTCTTTTATTTACTTTCGGAAAAAGTTATATTTCAAAGAATTACTTAAGAATTAAAGTTAATTAAAAAATATTATATTATATTAAATTATATAAAATTAATATTTGGGATTTAATTTGTTGCATTCCAACATTTTCTACATATCCATTTTCTCTTTATTTGTATACATTAAAAAGAAAAAATAGTTAACTGCATTAGGTAGATAGATATTATTAGTGCATATATAGAGAATAAAATGCATGAAGTATAATACTTCATAAGACATTAATATTTTTCTTGACTTCTTGATATTATTTTAAGAATTTTTAAATATCGAATACGATTAATTTAGACCAATTTGAAAATAGACACAAATAGTATCCACATAATTTACGAGAATATAAAAACTGCCAAATAACTTTTATAAATATTCCTTTACGTTAAAAAAAAATATTGTTTTAAGTCAAACTATTTTTTTGTTATATTCTTATCAGAATATAATGTAATCAAAAATAGAATTTTGATGTGTTACTACCAATCAATCACAATCATTTTAAATACAAGAAATTTCGAACAAATATTTCTGTCAAACACCGATACAGCCTGCACCGATAGAGAGAAAGTCTTCTGAGAGACTGAATTAGCCGGTCCCAGCGAACCCAGTAGAGCCATTAACCGTGAAATTTCAAATACCTGTTTGCCAGGCCTATGGGCACACACATGTAGTTTTGCATTGCCGTAGAGATAACCGTCAATTTTGACCCTAAAACGAACTACAGTAGGTTCTCAACATTCGCGAACATTTTCTTTCCGTAAAATATAATAGTTGATTTTTTTTATGTATTGAAGCAAAGCCGGCTAGCCGTTGGAAAACAGGACATGTCAAACTCTCATCGCCTCAATTCAAATAGCATTAATAATGCCCGGTTACACAAACTATAAGTCGGGGCTTAAATCCAGAAGACCGTCTTACACGAGCCAAAGGGCTACCCTATTTCCATAACGCCCATTAAAGTTCTAAGTAATACTTAGCTCGTGTATGACAGACTTCTGGGTTTAAGTCCCGACTGAAACTTTAGTCTCGTTTGGTGCAACCGGGCATAATCTTTGATTAATTACCGGACTGATTCCCAAGAATTCGAACAGAATTAAAAATTTACCGAACGTTTATATTATTAAGATGATAAACTTTTTCAGGTTTATTTTAATATGACAAAAAAAAAATCGAAATATCTTGTATTTAAAATTATTGTGATTGATTGGTAGTAAAACATCAAAGAGAAAATATCTACATGGATATGTAGAAGACATTGGAATGCAACAAATTAAATCCCAAATATTAATTTTATATAATTTAATATAATATAATATTTTTTAATTAATTTTAATTTTTAAGTAATTCTTTGAAATTATCTTTTTCCAAAAGTAAATAAAAGAACAACTATTTTTCCATAATTATGTCCTAACTCAATTTTCTTTTTGTTGCCTTCAACCAAATAAAATAAAACTAGTCACAAAGAAAAAAAATTCGCTTTCTACCTAGCGTGATTTGAACTCGAACTCTCATTCCAGTATACGAACAACTGGTTAGGGCGCTAGCTCATGAGCTAACAACTAAGGACATTTCACATAGGTCCACTATCCAATACAAGGTAACACGTCAGATTCCTATAACTGGAGGCTTAATAAACACTGAACGTGTTAACGAATTATAAATACAAAGAAAAAACGATTGAATTTTCTTAAAATATAATGCAATGTAATAACGATAATAATTTTTCCGTCTATCCGAAAGAGGACTCGTCAATGCATTAGATACTCTTGCAATTATGGTTGCCTATACCCAACTATACATAAACGCATAGCGCTAGCTGTCTTTATTTTTCTGACTGCCACTATACATGTTTTGACTTACCATAGATGTATCAACAGGATTCGGCACAAAAGCTGTATCATCCTCCACTAAGAGAGGTCCAGCCAAAACATTCTTAATTAAATGACCAAAGTAAAAACAAGGTTCCAAACTCAAAACCTGCTGAGGTAGCAGACTTTCAACCAGAGGTGAGAATTCTTCTGGTGGGATGTATTTAAGCCGGCCATGATCGCCTCCCAATAAAAACCGGCAACTAAAAGTATACAATTAATAATCAACTAAATAAATATAATAAATAAATAAATATAATAATATAATAAACATAATAATATAATAAATATAATAAAATAATATACATAATAAATGTAATATATATTAATTACCTTAGTTTGGAAGAACAGCTAATAACTGGGAAGAACATCCCATCGAGGTTAAAGTTCCTAAAGCTGCCCCTAATCGGGACCCCATTGAAAGTAAACGTAATAATCGGAACGTTTAAATCTAAAGCACAGCCAATGACGTCACCTTTTCTGATAAAAGGCTCGGTGTGATTATCAACAACTTGAGTACACCGTCCGCCAGTCCAAAGGTAAGCCCCATCGAAACCAAACGAATACAAATCGTCTCCTACCCCATTTCCGCCCCATTTCTCTCCGCCCCCGGGGTACGGGACATACCCCTTGGAATTGGCCCAGCCGATTCGCAAGTGAGGCATCATGTGCGTCGTTTGCTCTAAATGGTCCATTGTCACCTCAAAATACCATTTCTGATAAATAGCACTGCCTTCTACACGCCCAACGAAGATATTAGGTCGAACACTTGCCACGTGATCCACGAGTTGTGTTTGCAAAAGTAAATTTTTTCCAGGTAGCAGAAAGTCGCAAATGTTGTTCTGGGAGCTACGAACGGCTACTCCGTTACCCACACAAAGTGAGCATAAGACGTCGAGGACCTTCGGATCTCGTCCGTGCTTTTCCAGCAATGATATAATAACCTTTATGTGCTCGTCCCTCATCATGTTCAGAGCTTCGGGGGAATCAATAAGTACGCAGTGGAGTACATCTAACATTCCGGTTCCCTCTCCGGAAGCTTGCGAACCTAACCGTGAAAACAACCAATTTAATCGGTTTGAATTGGCAAATTGGGCACAATTTGTGTGATTCCCTTTAATAATCGCTGCGAGAAGTTGGTACAAATACCCTCCGATCATTTCCCAACTTTGGTCTCCAGCCAATTGGGCTAAAAAGCCTTGCGAAGTAATGACGTTTATTTTATCGATTGCATCGAGAATTAAATTGAGAATGCCTTCCTCTTGGAACAAGTCTTGACGATTCCTCAAAGCTCGTAATTTATTTTGTTTTTCCTCGTGTTCCATGTTATCCTCGGGCTGAGCAAAATAATTGATCAAATCCTCTAGGCACATCACCATTTCGTTTAAATTGACGGCTGCGAAGAAAATCGAATGCCTTCGATTCTGTTGCAGAGTTTCAAGTCCATTAATAAATTGAGTAAAGAGGTGATCACATTTTCTTATGACACGAGCTGTCCTAGACTCTTCTTCCTGACTCCTGCTGAAATCCAATCCGTCATCCATTTTCCCTTCCTCATGCAACACAGCTTGCTTCTCTTCAACTTTACCCACGCCCTTCTTCTTCGTCTCATAAGCTTTGTAAGACAACCATAACCCGGTTTCCGAGTGTTGTACGATAACAGTGGAATCACCATATTTGATAATGGCATTACCAATAACTTCCAAATCCTTGTCCTCAAGCACAACCTTTTGGTCATCTTTCTCTTGCCGCAAACAAAAGGTTGACGCTGCAGTTGTGGCTTCGTCTCTTGCTAAAAGACAGAGTTCGTTATTTTCCGTTACACCCAAGTAACGGCCTGTTGTTAGGTGCCTAATTCTCATCGGGTGGTACCAGTTAATGAAACCACCGGCCCACTTCGTTCTTGCAAGTTCCAGGCGCCATAGAGAACGAGCCTGAGACATCACACTGCCTCCTTCGTATACTACAATACTGAAAGTGAAAAACAAGTCGATTATTATTGCAATCTGTTTTTATATTTAATCTGAGTTTTTTTAATTACTTATGGCCTGTTTCTGTTGACCAAGTTGACGGTATTGTAAGGCACTCATCACCACCGTGGAAGAAACGCAAGACATCTCCACCGAATACGAATCCTACGTATTTCATTTTAGATATGCCTGTTCCATAAGGTTGGACAGACCAATGTGTTACATGGAAGCTGGCGTTTACAATTGACAGTTCATTTTCTTTTGTTGTGTGCTGTGGATTAAATCAATAATTAGAGTATAATGATATAAGTAGATCGTACTTCAACTATTTATTATGT
>JAWQRP010001154.1:0-20746 GCA_033557875.1 Quadriops clusia | reverse complement strand
AAAACTAATTGAATTAGTTCGAGGATATTCGTTCTTTTTTGCTCTACTTCCACACACTCTAATTTCCCTCCTTTTTCTTCTTCTAGTAAAATAGCTACCACAGCTAATTCTTCAACGGAAAAATTTTCAAATATGATTTACGTAGGTGCGTTTGCATTCACCTGTCGAATTTGTCTTTTATGTCGGTGTCTGTGAGCTGTCGTATAGTGTGAATACTTGTGCCTGTGGAACGTCTGCCACGGTACGGGCTGTACACGTTACGTGTCGGTAGATATGAACGGACCTTAACAGTGGGATTTTTAACCTAGCGGCTAATGCTGGGTTAATAACATTATTATTATTATTAAATAATAATAATTATTATTATTAATTCGATATTACAAAAACTATGACTTACTAGTTCGGAAATCTGCATTTTGGTATTTGGTCTCCTGCAAACCCTGCTTTTATAACTCCTGAACCCTAAACACAAGAGAAGAGATTTTTATAACAGGTTAATACCAAGTCGGCTTGGGGCCTTACGTTATCTATTACAACAGGTTGGTTTACGATTACATCGTACGATTCCATTTTTTTAACTATTTATTATTTTAACTAAACTTGTTAAAAATACACACGCCTTTGATGTCAACTTACGAAACGTCAAAAACTGTCAAAAACTTAGAATGTGTCAGATTTCCTTCGGCATGAAGTTAGCCGCATTCAACGTCACAAAAGAAAAAGAACTAAACCAATGAACGAGTAAATCGAACCGGATTGGATTTACCCATCTATAATCTAACAATGAGAAGAGGCAAGAGAGAAAAAACAAGCCAATCGTTTGAAAAAGAACAGAGAAGCAAATATATGCGTGAAGTAAGTCACATGCACGACGTCACATGACGGTTTAATCGCTGTGTTTAATGTGGTTACGTTTAGTGTGGTTACGTTGGTGAACTGTTTATACGTTAACTGTTAAGTAACCTATTTGTTTATGTATCTGACAGCTGTCAAAGTGATGTTTTCGGATTAGTGTATCAATACCTTGCTGATAAACGGGGATTGTAATGAATATTAACATAAACTAAAATAAACGTCTTTTATAATGGAAGAACAAGTTCGTGATGTGTCAAGTGAAGCGCAAAAGTTAGAATCAATTATCCTGAACGATGAAAATGATAATCTCTCGACAGATGGAGAAAGTGCTGAATGCTCTAGTGAAGAATTAGAATGGATTAGAATGGCAAAAGAAGAAGCTGGTGCTAAAGGGGAACAAATTATACAAAATGGAAGCGATTTGCGTACGTTTGTCGAGGATGAGGGCTCTTTTGGTTCTAGTCAAAACGAAATGAAAAATTGTACTAGTGATAAGCAAAATAGAAGAAGTAATCACGATGAAGGAAATAATGAAAATAAAGGAAATAATGAAAATGCAGGAAATAATAAAGATGAAGGATATTATAAAAATGAAGGAAATAATACAAAGGAAGGAAATAATACAAATGAAGGAAATAATACAAATGAAGGAAATAATACAAATGAAAGGAATAATCACGATAGCGTTAACCTTTTCTGTGTGAATTGTGCAAAGTTCCAAGAGCAAGTCCTCGAAGAGAATAGAAAAGCTAAAATGTACGAGGAAAGTTGCCTCGGCTTAAAACATATTAAATGTGATTTGGAGATTAAACTAGATTTGGTAAGAATATTTTTCTGCTATAAAGTTATCACTAATTAATCATACTAGACAAAATCAGTTATATTTAGGCTCGATTTTACAAACCACAGTTATCTCTCAGTTAGTTAGCCAACCAATCAGCTATCACTATTTTAAAAATTCCTGATAGTTGATTGGTTGGCTAACTAACTGAGAGATAACTGTCGTTTGTAAAATCGGACCTTATTAAGATGATAACTTTATATTCTTATCTTAGTCTAATTTTCTTTACAATATTCTTCATTTGTATTTTTTCTTTCTCGAACTTATTAATATTTGATTATTAACTCAATGTTATTAGGCTGTAAAACAACGAGAAGCAGCTATAAAAGAAAAGGAATCGATGGTCATCAGGTATGCAGTAAGCGAAAAGACAGTATTAGGACAGAAACATGCGAAAGAACAGTTTGAAAAAAAGTGCAAAGAAGCTACAAAGGAAATGGAGATTTTGCAGCATAAACTAGGGACTATGATTTCGGAGAAAGCTCGAATATGCCAAATGTTGGATAATAAGGTAAAAATCAATTTTTGTCTTATGCTGTTTCCTCATTAAGATGTTCTATTTATTTTTTTTACAGTGCTACGAGTTAAAAACAAATCAACAGGATTTCGAACGTACAAAAGCTGACTTGAGTGCACTGGAAACAAAATTAAAATGGTCGCAAAATAGCTTGAAAACAGAAATGGAATTACGTAAGGTAAAGAAAGCATTGCGTCGTCACTTTTGTATAATTTAGTCCATTTATTTATTTAAAAATTTACGTGGTTTTAATAAAATTATTATTAATAATCTTAATATTAAATTCTTAATATTAAATTCTTAATATTAAAATTTGAATATTAAAATCCTAATATTAAAATCTTAATTGTATAATTAAAAGATTTGTACATTTTTTTATAGGAGAGCGATAACAAAGTGGAATCTCTTAACAGCCGACTTCAGGAGGCATTCCAGCAAATTGAAGATGCCAAAAAAGACGCGCAAGAATCGATTAAATCGTTTTATTTATCTCAAGATAATAGAGCTCATGTTTTAGGTAGATAGGTCAATTAAACACGTTTCGACCTAATATATTTCAAAATAACCTTCATTTATTATCAAATACTCATAATAATATATATTTTAGATCAACAATTGAAAGAGCAACAAGCAATATTAATTTTATTGAAGCACGAAAGAGACGATAGGGAACAACAGGTTAAAACTTTGCAAGGAGAACTAGACAGGATACAAAGTAAACAAAAAGAAACGTTGCAAGAAAATAATGAACTTTCGTTGAAAGTACAGCAATTGGAGAGGGAGAGATTGGAAAATGAGCAAAAACTTAGCGAGTTAAGAGGATGTGCTGATCAGCAAAGGCAGGACACTGCCGATCTTAATGCAAAGAGTGTTTTGGTTGAACAGTTAAAATTGCAACTAAAGAAGTAAGATTATTTTAGTATTGTGAGAATATATTATTATCATATTTATATTATTATTATAAGTATAAATTATATTTATATTATTATTATTATTATTATCATATTATATTTATTACAGTGAAAAAGAACAATTATCCGCTTGTAACGAGCAGGTAACAATTTTGAAGCAACGAAATTCGGAACTAGAGAACGATATGGAAGTGTGTCGAATAAGAGAAGCTGAATTATTGTTATTCACTCAACAGCTTACAGATAAGAATGTAAGATTACAATCCGAATTTACATCAATGGAGACAAAAGTATGTATTTTTTTTTACTTTAAGATAAATGGTGCATCGTTATTATGAAGTTTTCATATTTTTGTTTTATACATTTTTGTTTTATATATTTTTATTTTATAAATTTGCTTTAGGTGCAACAATTAACTTGCGAGCAGACACTTTTGAAAAGAGCCGCGAAAGAACACGAAACAAAGGCAACACTCTTGGCATCCCAATTGGCAGAAGAGAGAAAGAAAAACATTGAGACTATGGAAAAAGTCACCAACGATCTGGCTGAAAAGAAGAAACTTTGCGATGAGTTTTCTCGCGAGGTTTCAGATCAAAAGGGTGAAAACGTTGTTTTGAAACGAAAATACGATTTATCGTTACGAGTAAGATTTATGTCAGTTTCCTAAATAGATATATAGTAATGTTTTACATATTTGATTGTTATTATTATATAGTAATGTTTTACATATTTGATTGTTATTATTATAATCCGTATAACTTATTCTGTTTTGTTTCTGTAGGAAGTAAACAAAGAACTCCAACAATGTCGCAAAAAACTAGAGCAATACGAAAACTTAAGTAACACTAGCAGCAGTAGTTCTAACACATCGTTAAACGCAACTAACGGTTCTCCAGCATCGCCCGTTGACCAAGTGAAGGTTGTCCAACCGGAAAGAGTATTAGATAAGCAAACGTTAATCGAGCACATCGTTAAGCTGCAAAGGATTAGCGCAAGGAAGTCGGAAAAAATCGACTTTTTGGAGGAACACGTCAGTACTTTAATCGCGGAATTGCAGAAGAAATCCAGACTCTTGCAGAGTTACATTTTGAGGGAACAAGCGGGAACTTTATCGTCTAACACGATGGATACTAATAAAGTAAGTTATTTCAAAATCACGCCATTAATATAGAGAGTATATTTATACAAATTATTAATTTATACAAATTATTAATTTATACAAATTATTAATTTATACAAATTGTTAATTTTTACAAATTATTAATTTATACAAATTATTAATTATGGCTCTTATATTCAATTTATGCTGACAGTCCTCTAAATTTTGGTAAGTTCTTTTAAACGCAATTTCATTTGTGAGACTAACTTGTTTTTGAAACTAATGTGTTTATGAAACTAAAGTGTTTATGAAACTAATATGTTTCTGAAAGTAATGTGTTTCTGAAACTACTTTGTTTTTGATTCGAAAATCAGAACTTTGACTATTTTTTAATATAATTATTTATTTTTATTATTTATAGGCGACCTTAGCTAAATTCCCAGGAATAATGGCCTCCATGTACAACTCCAGGGTCGTCGATACCAATCTTACGTTAGAATTATCTTTAGATATCAATAGGAAACTGCAAGCTGTATTGGAGGACACACTGTTAAAAAATATAACACTTAAAGTAAGATTGCACTATAATAATAAAATAATAATAATAAAGATATAATAATAAAATAATAAAGAAATAATAATAATAAAGAAATAATAATAAAGTAATAATAATAAAGAAATAATAATAAAATAATAATAATAAAACAATAATTGTATGTGAATAATTACTAACAAAGAACATCATTAATATGTTTCCTTAATTTCAGGAAAACGTTGATACCTTAGGAGCTGAAATTGAAAAACTCACTAAGCTTTTAAAATAAAGTATTTATTATATTATTTATTAATGTTATGTACATAGGCACAAATCTCCATGTATTATAAGTATGTATTACCTAAATAGATTATTATTATCGGTTTGTTGTGTATAATTATTTTTTTCGATCCTACTTTAATTGTTTAGGAATGAGCAAACTAACTAATTCTTTGGACTCTTTTATGAGATAAAAATAATTTGATTATATTCTTATATTATTATTAGGATATTATGATTAGCGTTGTTATAATATTTGATATTCCTATCCATTTAAATTTTTGTTTAATAAATAAATACCAATTAATCTTCTACTAGTCGGCCATATTTCTAGCGCTTGTGCGTGAAAGCATAGGCAAAGAAACAAAGAGTTTCCTGAAAATATTTTCCGGAATACGCGCAATAGAACATAGTTTATGGGCAAAGGGAGACTTGCGCGTTCTTCTCTGGCAAGAATGCGCCACCGCTGGAAAGCGGAAAACGTTCTCTGCTGCTGAATTAACCCCGAAAATCAAAATCAATAGAATAAGCCGCGCCGCGGTCTCTTGGGGTGCAGACGTATTTCTGTTTTTCCTTTCAACTCATGTTTGCTTATATTTTGTGGGAACTTGTAATACGAGCAAGACGGCAAAATGTTCGCCAAACAATTCGGATGTTGCAGAATATTTAATTATTTGCCGAGCGATTAGTTCGCGAACCGTTTTCTTACTGTCTTATGCGACGCGAGTGATTCTATTTGCTAGGAAAACTTCAGTTTTGGGTAGACATGCACCTGCACTTCGAAAGGACTGTCAACGCGAAAAGCGATTGCTCTATTCTGTCCCTCACGTGGATGGGAAAAGTCCCAGATGAACTCCCCGAGGTAATACAAAAAAAAATAATATTCTTGTTGCAAAGCAGAATTTCGTATTGCTGAGTTCTAATTTTTTTTAATTTCTATTACTTATTGAACTTCTGGTATGTTCAATAATATCCGATTTTCCTCATCAATATCCAATAAATGAAACGATGAAGCGAGAAAGTGGTCGATTTTCCGTTTATAGGAAATAATGGTAATGCACAAATTTGCATTTTTGTTTTGTCGGTTTTTACGGCATTCGCACATATACATTTCCAAACAAATTGCTTTCTAACGTGTGCTTTATCATTAGCCTGCATGAAAGATCAATAAATACCAACATAACATAGCTATATGCATACTAGTGAACCGTAACGGCAATAAAATTACTTTTTTTACATTGTTTATTTATTTTTTTCACTTTTTTTTGACAAAAAAAATCGCCCCATATCCATAATATTCCCCACGTTAAAGTCACCCCCGTGACTTTCACACCCTCGTGAACTTAACGTTGTTTGACGTGATCTCGAGCCGCTGATGGAGCTTTTAGAGTGTGCTTAATCAAAACTGTTACGGGGTAGATCTAACAGAATAATTGATGATACATTTTCTTGTAGTGCCATTCAGATCGAATTTCTACCCTAACCCGACCTATATAAGTACAAACGAATTTTTTAAGAAGATACATACATCGCAAATTGCCGTGCTATTGCCAGAGATAATCTGTGTGCTATTTCCTAACTCCCCTCCATATAATTTAATGATCACCTGTAACGAACTACTAAATTCCCGAAACTAATTAAACTCAAATTCACTTACTCGCGCAATTTCCTTTCTGAATATTGCTAATTTAGGGCAGGTGATAATTCGTTTACCTTCAAATATACTCGACTAATATACTATAGGCAAATAAATGACTATATTACTTTCGAATTGCCCCTCGTATATACGAATCTCGATCACGTGACGTGACGTCATTGTATAGCGGAATTAACGGCAGAGCAAAATAGCAAATAAACAACAAAGTAAATAAAACAAAATGAATACAAATAGGAAAATAACAACATTTTTATTGCCAAATTGCTCTAAACCCACTTAATAGATACAATATACTTAAATTATTGTTATTTAAATTTTGCACAATGACAGTTGTCTTGACAATCTAGATACATATTGGCAGTGAGTATTTATTAGTTCAAATAAAAACATTTCGGCGGATTAGCTCCGATAAGTAAATAACTAGTTGTGTATACTCACAGGTTTCGGAAGTATTGCGCATCTTCAAGCCGTTTTAACTATTAAACTAAATTAACGAAGTTAGAATGCAAAATTAAGCGACGCCATTGTTGTTAACAAAGTTCGTTTCCATAGCAACCTATTTGAAATTCAAAATTGAATCTTCGTTACGTTTTAGTAGATGACGCTGAGCGAACATTAAAAGATGGCTAAGCTGATCAAACGTCATTTTACTTTTTTTTAAATTTTTTCTATTTCCATTATTTCACATTATATGTTTTATTAAATAAAAATACATACCTATAACTATATTCAGAACTACTTCTCTTATCAGTTTTTTAGCAAAAATTCTTATTGAGGATAGCACAGCCTTAAGATCAAATTTTTACAATGTTAATAATACAAAGATATAACAACAATTTACCTGATTGCAGAAATAAATATTTAAAATATATAAATCATAAAATCTTTTAAAAATACACGGCTTATAATAATCAAGTAAGAGATTATATATTATACTAAAAATTAGTGATTGTGCCGAACCGGCTAGGTACCCCCCGAGAAGTTCAAAAAATAAATATGCATTTTTTACTAAATAATAATGTCCCCCAGGGGGTCCCAATTTTTTCACAAATGGCACTACATAAAAGAATTATTTGTAGAAAATCACAAATTAATCGGTCAATTAGAAGCGGTGTAAAAAAATAAAAATGTCGAAACTTATTTATTTATTTTCAGCCCCCCTAGGGGGTATGTGGGGTTAAAACTTTGCAGTTTTGTCTCCTATCATACAATGTACTATTACAATTTTGTACTAGCTTTAGAAATAACAAAAAACTGACGGATATCAAATTTTATAATGATTTTTACAATTAAAAATTTATAATTATTACAAATAAGGAGTGAGGCTAATATTAAATTCATTTCAATTTATGTTGTATATATCATGATTTAATGGTTGTATATTATTACATACTTTACTACATTACTTTGGAATTGCCCCTCGTATATACGAATCTCGATCACGTGGCGTGACGTCATGGTATAGCGGAATTAACCGCAGAGCAAAACAACAAACAAACAACAAAGTAAATAACCAAAAAATTAATATAAATAGGGACATAACAAGATTTGCATTGCGAAATTGGTCTTATCCCGATTAATAGATCAAGTAAACTTAAATTATTGTTATTTAAATTTTGCATAATGATAGTTCTCTTGTAAATCTAGATAAATACATCTCGATTTATTTGATCAAATTAAAACATTTCGGCGGATTAGCTCCGATAAGTAAATAACTAGTTGTGTATACTCACAGGTTTCGGAAGTATTACGCATCTTCAAGCCGTTTTAACTATCAAAATAAATTCACTAAGTTAGAACACAAAAAATAAGAGACGCCATTGTGGATAAACTAAAGTCGTTTCCATAGCAACCTCTTTCTTTACCCTCTACTTTGCCTCTTCCTGTTTAAAATTCAAATTTGAAGCTTCCTTACGTCCCGCTAGGTGGCGCTGAGCGAAAATTAAAAGATGGCGGAGCATGTCAAACGTCAGTTTACATTTTTGAAATTTTGTCTTTGTGGTTTTTAGTAAATGATGAAAGATTATAAATATTTTTATAATAAAATTATATAAATATGAACTGCATGAATGAACATAATGTTTGATTGTAAAAGAACGTGTTGCTGGTCTGCTCTAAAGAGATTCAAGTAAGTTTATTCTTTATATTACATCATAGTAAATATTTACAAAGGCAATGTTGTATTTTCATTTTAATATTATATTTCGTGTATTATACATTTCACATTACGTGTTTTATTAAACATAAATGCTTTACGCTAGTTTGCGGAATGAGATTAAACCACGCTGATGCTAGTGCTCGCCTCTATAAAATAAATTAGGTTATTCCGAATCTATTCTGTGATTGTCAAATTATGTCTTCGTCTACTTTTTTTTTCTTTGACCTTAAAAATGAGATTCTTTATCAGGTCCACTTTAAAGTTGCTTTGCTAATATTAATATAGAGCCGATTGGTTCTAACGAAAGCTTTTAAATGAGGAAGGTGCAGCCTTAATGATGTATTTGGAATAACTCCATTCAATACTTTCATTCTTGTATGATTTATGGAAATTATACGCTAAGATTGATTACTATCTTATGCATATTTCTGTGAGACGAACGTATTATTTGTATATTCTTTTGTACATATCTTCTTTATTATTATTTCGCATCTCTGAAGAGAATTTATTTTTTTTTTAGGATGAAGGATGGAAACTAAACAGAACAAATTATTACCAAGAAGGCTGGCTTGCTACCGGTAATATTCGAGGGATCGTTGGCGTGACTTTTACGACTAGTCACTGTAAGAAAAATGTTGACTTTCCATTACGTACAAACTACAATTTAAGGGGGCATCGTTCTGAGGTATTATTATTATTATTAATATTACGTATGTATAATTATTAAGCTTTGTAATGAATCTAGAAGAATCAAAACGTTAAATTAATCAGAATATTCAATTACTCCAACTATTCAATTATTCATTACTCCAACTATTCAATTATTCAACATCGGCAATCAGACTTAATATGTATATAATTGTAATATCCTTCCAGGTGATATTAGTTAAATGGAATGAACCTTATCAAAAGTTGGCATCCTGTGATAGTTCCGGCATTATATTTGTTTGGATCAAGTACGAAGGACGATGGTCAATAGAGTTAATTAACGATAGAAACACTCCAGTCACCCATTTTTCATGGTCGCATGATGGAAGAATGGCCCTTATATGTTACCAAGTACTGTTCTTATTATTATTATCATTATTATTATTATCATTATCATTATTATTATTATTATTATCATTATTATTATTATTATTATCATTATTATTATTATCATTATCATTATTATTATCATTATGATTAAAACGATTATGATCACTTACTACATAATTATAATTACTATTTGATATTTATCATTAATTTTCCTAACTTAAATCTCTTCGATTTTAGGACGGTTTCGTTCTTGTCGGTTCAGTAGCCGGCCAACGCTATTGGTCCTCGATGTTAAACCTAGAAGCAACAATAACATGTGGCATATGGACTCCCGATGACCAACAAGTTTATTTTGGCACGACGTCGGGACAAATTATCGTTATGGATGTCCATGGAGCGATGGTATCACAAGTGCAGTTAAGCTCGGAAGTCGGAATATCGTCGATGGCTTGGTCCTGCGAGAAATTCAAAATGGAAGAGGGGGATGATAACGATCCAGGTGTAACGAATGCAGGTTAGATATCTCTTATTGATTTTGTTCATTTATTTATTTTAAATGTTTATTAAACATTTTCTTCAAAAGCTGCAACCAAAGAAGTTTATTTCTATTAGAATTATTAAATTTGGGTCTCTTTAATTTAATAATTCTTCATTATTTTTGTAATTGATATAAATTATAGGCTATGTATAAACATAGCCTATACTACACAAACCTTAACATATCTTCTTATATTATTTTATTGTAGCTGAAAGAAAATTCGTGCTTGCTGTAAGCCTTCAAAATGGATACATCTACTTGTTGAAAACTTTCGATGATGTCTCTCCTATTCAAATCGATACAGGTCTTCAAGGGCCTTTATGCGTAGAATGGAGTAATTCCAGAGAACTGTTAGCCGTCGCTGGAATAACTTTAGAAAGCAAAAACAATGGGCCACAAATAGAATTCACTAATATGCTGAAATTTTATAATGAAAAGGGCAAACTGATCTATTCGGTGATAATCCCGTTTACTCAGGTAATCATCGTCTATTTTTTATCAAATTGTGGTAAAGACGAATTTTTTAACTAAGGTTAAATTACACTGAATTATTTTTTTATTCTTTTATTAAATTATATTTTATTAAACTATATTTTATTAAACTATATTTTATTAAACTATATTTTATTAAATTATATTTTCTTAAATTGTATTTTAGGCACCAGTTTCCGCAATCACTTGGGGCCATAACGATAAAAGGCTCTTCTTAGCGACAGGAACGCAGATTCATATTGCGTGGGTCTCGAGAAGAATAGCTACTCTGCAATTGTTGTGTCGTTTAAAAATTCACAATTCTCTTCAAAGCGACTCACAAATAGTGTCGTTGCCATTGCCTCCGAGAATAAGAGGACTTATTGGCAACTTATTTGCTCAAACTATAAGGGTAAGCAAACATGAACATTTTATTTATTTATTTATTTATTTATAAAAGTCATGGGTCTGAGGAACTTGATTAAAACTGATCCTGATGTTTTGGCAATTTTTATTACCTTGTTCAATAAAACATATGTAATTCTATTTTAACAGGTTTCTTCTCTGTATTTCTTTAAGCTTAATTACTACATCCATAATACCTACATCACTATACATGCTATTGTTAATCAAATTTCAGTTCAATCAATAATTACTCTTCATATCTTCCCCTTCATTTACAATTATTAGTTATGTTACCTTATGGGTATAAAATTTCATCATATACGACATCTACATTAATAGTATCTCGTTTGAAACTTATGTTATTGTCTTGTTTAATGAATAAAGATTCATATAGTTTTCTTTTCTGCCAATTCTTTTCTTTTTTCATTATTTTTTTGCTATCATAATTGAATTCATGGTTTTCTGTGATACAATGTTTACTTAATGCTGTACAGTTTTTTAAATTTCTGTTTTAATATGAATTATTATGTTGTTTTATTCGGTTTCTAATATATTTTTTAGTTTCCCCAACATAAGAAGCTACACAATTATTACATTTAATTTTATAAACACAATATGACTATTTAAGGAAATCATCTTTATCTTTAATTTTAGAATAAATCTTATTAATTGTATTTGAATTTTTACTCACTACCTTTATGTTATATTTATTAAGTTTATGTATTATATTTTCTGTGAGGATTTTTACATATGGTATTGTAGCAAAATTTAAATTATTTTTAATTTCTGTTTTTTTATATTTATTTTATTAATTCTATTAGTTATAATTTTATTAACAAAATTTTCTGACTAATCATTTTTTGTTAAAGCTGTTTTAATTTTTTTAATTGCAGTATTTCGAAATAATAATAATTAACATTTTACAGTATTGTAAATAATTTAATCAATAATAACGAAAGTACTAAATGAATGTCGCCTTTTGTGTTTCAGTGTTGTGTTCCTGAACCAAGTGCATTAAGAGAATTCGTGTCGAGACCGCCTGTCGGATCGGTGAGACTGCATTGTACAATGATAAGGCACGACGAAGACAACAATTTATCATCGGGGACTTGCTACACGCTTTACTTGGAATACTTGGGCGGATTAGTGCCGTTGCTTAAAGGAAAACGTACTAGCAAAATTAGACCTGAATTTGTGATTTTCGATCCACAAGTCGAAGGTGACCATTCAATATATTTTATTAAATATATATTCTGAATAATATTATCAGTATTACATCACTTTATTTAATCTTTATTAAGATTTTGGCTCAAGTTAAATGAAAAATAAATAAGCAAAATAGCTAAAGCCTGTCGTGTAGGCAACCCATGTTACACACGTGCGTTACATGTATAACTACTGTCAGATTTTTGTTTGATGTATTGTTCTTAATTTACTTTAATAACTATAATGTTTTGTTCTTGGTCATCTAGAATTAATTTAAGAACATTTGGATGACTTCTGCTTCTATTAATTATAACAATTAACATTTCAATTAATTATATATATTTATTTATTATATAGATTATAATTTATTTATTTATATATTATGCAATTTTATATATATAGATTAAATATAAAAAAATCTTTAATTCCCACTAAGTAAAACCAATTTTTTTTTGGTAGTTTTTAACATCCCAATTCAATTATCACCAGAATCTAAGAGTTCAGGATCGTCGAGCCACTCGACGAGTGGTGGAAACTTAGCGAGCGATTCGTCAGATAGCGACAGGGAAGAGGGATGCACAGGTTCACCCCGAATGCAAAGGAGAAGGAAGAAAAGGAACAAATCCCACACGAGGACACCTTACTCGGACAGACAATCAAGTTCAGGGGAAGCCGATCCCGAAGATTTGGCTTACGTCGATACGCTTCCGGAGGTAAGTTCTTACCAGGTAACTAACTCGCTCATTTAAGTTTTGCAATTATGTGAGACTCGCTTTCGTTTTAGCACGTTCGTTTGGTCGAGGTGACGTCGAATATCTGGGGCACGAAGTTTAAAATTCATGGTTTGGTGAATTCGGTGCCGGCGAACTTAGGGCAAGTTACTTATAAGACGTCTTTGCTACATCTGCAGCCGCGGCAGATGACCCTCGTTATGACGGAATTGAGGGACGACTTTCCCGTCGGTCCCGATCCTACTTTTAACCCGAATCTTTTCTCTGAAGATGAGGAAGATATTTCTGAGGAAAAATGTCGGCTCCGCAAGGTTTCCATAGAGAATAGTCCCCCGATAGCGCCGATGTCCCCGAGGGGAAACCGCTTGAGTCGACCGAAGCCGCAATTAGCTAGCAATTATCTTAATACCCACGGCGAGAGCAATTTAAGCAGGTTAGTGCCGGCTTTGGCGAAAGCGGAGTCGTACGACGACGAATTTCCGTACGTCGAGTTAACCGATGTGGTAAATTTCTGTGAAACAATCCGTCCTCATGCTTTGAGCAATGTCCCGATGAGCGCCCAGTCGAGGTCCAGCAATTCGCAAAACACCAGCTTCGTGGGTCACCGCGCCACCACAACGAACAGCAGCAGCCAAAGGCACGCCATTTCGCCGTTATGCTGCGAAGGATCCGTTCCAGCTTTGCAATCGCCGAAGAACGCCGTCGCGCCCAGCGATATCATATTCGATCGGCCGCCCGCGCAAACCATCATATCGTACACTTCGAGCGACTACGCCACGATAACCAACAACATCCAGCAGGTCAAATCGAACATGGTCGGCGAGCACAACCGAAACGGCATTTCGTTATCCTTGAACTTAAATTCCGATCAGCACAAGCAAATCGTCGTGAAGAAGGAAAAGACTATCAAGTCGAGTCCGAACAGCAACCAGATAGCGACGACCGCGAACAAGGAATTGTTGTACATCGACGAGGAACATCCGTCTGAAGCAACCCCGGGGCCTTCCACGAGCATTCGTCCGTCTCACTCGATATACCTTCCCGACTCGATGGTGCGCAGCTGCAGCGTCGGTTATTTAGATTTAGTTGACGCCCAGATGGTTCCCAGCGATGTCGCCCTGCTAATGCTCCGAAAGGACGCCCCCAAACGATTGGTGCTAGTGAACAGAAAAAACAAGCACAAAAGGATTCACAGGAAACAGGACAGGGACAAAGCGATCGTGCAGTCCCCCAAACTGAAAAACTGCGGCAAATCCAAAAGCCTCGACTCCAGCGACATATTCCCGTCTTGCGAGTCGAACACCATCAAAGTGAACGTCAAGAAGGAAATCATCCCCGAGGTCGTTGTTCAAAACAAAAACGTAAGTGCTCCTTCGAACAACAACCCTCGCCAAACGTCTAGCTTGGAAGACAATATAGTTATCAATAACAATAATAACAATAACACGAACAATAAGAAGGAAAAGCTCGGGTTTTTCATCTCGAAGTCGCCGCTGCTAAGAAGGAAGAAGTCAGAAGCGGAAAGCAACGTCATCAATGATAAATCGAGTAAGTCTAGGAGTAGAAGTAAGCAGAAAGGTTCATCTTCAAAGTCAAACACCGACGCAAGCCAGAATGCCGGGGTAAATAACTCTCGACCCGGATTATCCTTGCATACGCATGCATTGGCAACGTTGGAAAATTTGCTTACGAGGCTGAGGGAAGACGATGATAGGAAAACGCCTCCTCAAACACCTCGCCTTCCTAGGAGTTCACCGGCTTCGCCCGCTCCAAGTAAAAAAGGTTAGTTCTTAATATTTTGTTAAGTTTTGGTATGGAATTTTTCAAATTAGAATAAATTTTTATTTTATTAGAATTATTGTTTTTATGAGCTAGTGTAAAATTATGAGATTTGAGAATTTTAGCTAATTTTTCGGAAAGACAATGAACATAAGGTATTGTTATGATTTTCGGTTTTAAGTTGGTTGCAATTTGTGATTTTTTTAAGGTGGTAGTGTACATAAGTACGTTCTTTAAAAATTTTTTTGTATAAGATCATTTAACAATTCTTTTTTATAAACAATACAACTTCTTAGACGTGTCCATTCTCAAACAACCCAACGGTACAATCCCAACCCAATGGTATATAAAAATTAGATGGTCAGGCATATATCTCAACTTTTGCTAAAAAACAACTAAACAATCATAAATTGAATGTCATAACATGTTTAATAGATAGAGCCATTACTCTATCTTCACCTTAACATCGTACAACAACATTAAAAAAAAAGCTACTACAACAGTATTAGAAATCAGTTATCCTCTAAAATTAATTCAAAACGTTACAAAAAAACACGTACACAAATATTAAAACAATCATACAAGCATAATACCAAAACATTGACAAACCAAAATTTATTAAACATAAATTTGATTTTAATAATATAGAAATTCTTTGACAAGAAGGAAATGATAAATCATGATGCTTTCTTGAAATAATTGAAATTTCAAAACACAATGACCAATACATTAATGACAGATGTGATATAAACGGACTCAGTAAAATCACATATATGAGGTAATATAATAATTTATTTATTTTCTTTTCTTGGGATATATACAAATAAAACTAAGCATAATTAATATCACTATAAAGTTAAAAATAATTTTAAAAATCAATATACATACTACTACCACAGATACTACTACAAAGTACTATTATGATATAATATATAATCTGTATCTTTATTATTCATATAATAAAAAAAATCATTATAGGCAAAAGACCTCAATCAGCATCACCGATAAGAAAGAACATACTTTCATCTCCGCTTTTGGGGCGAAGGAACAGAAAAAGCAGAGCTCAGGAAAGCTCCGATGATGAAGTCGTAGCTTCTGGAGACGAGGTGTTTAACGGAACCAATTACAAAGACTTGGAGACATTCCAAAAGGCCCAGCTGCGCCAGAAGGTAGGTTTATCATAAACAAAATTTACCGAGAAATGAAGAGTGTAATAAAACTAACCTAAAAGAGCGATAAAAATAAATATTTAGATAAAAATAAATTTAGAGTAAAAAAAACATTTTATTAACTGAATTGAATTTACATTTTTAGCTAAAAAGGGGAAAAATTGAACCCAACGGAAGTAGTTGCAACAATCACCAGCATGTCCCTCAAAGAAGAGAGTTCGTAATGCATAATAAAGCTCCGATGTGGAATGAGAATAGCCAAGTTTATCAACTCGATTTTGGAGGACGGGTGACCCAAGAATCAGCGAAGAATTTTCAAATTGAATTTCGAGGCAAACAGGTAAAACTTTATATTTACACATAATTCCATAAGTTACTTTTTTATCAAATATCTGTGGTTTTACTAAATTTAAACTGTTTCGTTTATTCATGTAAGAAAACAATAACAGTGACAACAAATTATTTATTAGCAATTAAGTTATTATTTGAACAATTAGGTGAGTATTTCAATTTTTATTTCTCAATTCAAATTTACTTTTATATTAAAATTTATTATTTTTTTGACCTTTTATGTTTAATTAATAAATTTATGAATTATTGGGTATAAGAACTTTAAAACTATTTGTTTATAATTTCCTCAACGTTTCGTTACAAATTATATTAACTTCTTCAGAAGTAATTATATATTAAGATTATAAAGTTTGAAATTTCCTAATGATGACCAATTGTTTTATAAAATTTCTTCTTATTTTTATTGACAAAACAATAAAAATTAAGATTCACTTTAAAAAAATAAAAATAAGATTATGAAGGTTATTTGGTATTTTTAATAATTTGGTTATACATTCTATTGATGTTAAGCACCTGAAGATGGGTATATAACCCGAAACCGGTTGTGCATTTAACATAATAAATAGTTGAAGTACGATCTACTTATATCATTATATTAGTATAAAACAACTAAATGGGTTCAAATCAAGAAAATAATAATAAAATAAATTTTTTAGATATGACTTTAATTAAAAAAAAAATACTAAAATTCAAACTTCTTGATTTACAAAAAATATTTGGTCAGAAAGATATATTAATTTTTTATCAAATTGTGATTTTCATTATAAAAAAGTATAATTGTATGTTTAGTTGATAGAGAATACAAATTAAGCGATATTGAATTTCAAAATACTGCAATTAAAAAAGTTAAAAACGCTTTAACAAAAAATGATTACCCAGAAAATTTAATTAATAAAATTATATCTAATAGAATTAACGAAATTAAAAATAACCAAAATTCAAACATAAAAATCAATATCAATAACCAAAATTATATTATTTTGCCTTATATAAAAAATCTTACAGAAAATATTAGAAATAGATTTAAAAAATTTAATATTAAAATTATTAATAAAAATGAAAACACAACAAAACAATTTTTTTCTAGAATAAAAGATAAAGATGATAAATTTAAACAATCAAACCTTGTTTACAAAATTAACTGTTTAAATTGTAATGCATGTTATATTGGTGAAATAAAACAATATCTACATAATAGAATTTCTCAACATAAAAATTCTTGCAATAAAGAATTAACAGAAAATTGTACTGCTCTAACAAAACATTGTAAAGAAAATACACATACTTTTGATTTTGATAATGTTAAAATTTTAGAAAAAGAAAATATTTGGCACAAAAGGAGATTTTTAGAATCTTTAAATATTACACATAAAAAATTTTCAATTGATTTTAAATAAGATACTAATAACATTAATAGAATTTATAACAAAATTATTAAAAGTACTAAATAACCTTCATATTCTTATTTTAATTATTTTTTTAGTAAAGCTTATTTTTTATAGTTTTGTAAAATATTAATTTAAATTTAAAATAGTCAAGTCACATTTACATATCTGCATTTATACGCTTAAAAGACATACAAGAAATACAAGACATACTTAATAGTTAATAAAAAAGTAGAAATAAAACTTAATATTTTTGCACAATCTAAGACGACATTGAATAGGAGGCACACCATTAATACACATCCAAAAAAATTACTACGTATATGTGTGAAATACAATTTATTTTATATAGGTTCTTAATGACTGCTTAAACAATGTTTATTTTAATTAATAACATAAAAAATTATTGTTTTCCTGATTCTTTCTAATTTCTGGTCCGTTCTATTGCCTCTTTTCTTTCCTTTTCTAGTTTTTTCTTATATCTACTAAATCAAAACTCCAATTTTCGAATTACTATTTATTTCGTTTTACAATCGTTTCTCCTTTTGGATTTAGGCGTCCTTAGAGAATACACCTTCGTTTTTAAATGTTCTCTTTTATGACATTAAAAGTTTAATATTATATTTGCTTTACATTAACGATTTTAAAATTTAAATACTCTTGATGTTTTAGGAATATCTAAGATAAGAAGAGTGATACTGAAATACGGAAGAATATAGGAACAAATTATCTTGACGACAATTTCATTATGAAGAATTAGACAATCAATAATGCAAAAAATTAATGGAATTACGGAGAGTATTTAAATAAAAAAAAATAGAAATAAATAGTAATTAGTAGGTTGTCGTTTCGATTTGGTAGACTTAAGAAACTCAAGAAAGCGAAAGAAAATAAAAAAAATTATTTTATTTTTTTTACATCTACATTCATATTGCAATTATGTTCAGTAGTTAAACTATGGGATCCTGTGATTGAGACTGACATGTGCATCTAGTTCTCACCATGACCTTTGAAATGTGATCTGTAAGACTCCTTGTACGTCTTTTATTTTCGAATTTTTTTTTAACTGGTAAAATTAATATTTTGTTTAATATTGTAATTGCTAATTGCAGATATAAATAAGTATCATAACTACGTATGTACTTTAAGTTTTATAATAAACGTATGCTATTTATGAATTTCAGTTATTAATTCTTGTGAACACAACATTCTGCCATTTCCCTAATTAAAAATTCCCCTTGATATGTAAACAATAAAATTGTGAAGAAAAATAAAATACAAGTTACGAAACCATGTGCCCGAAAGAAAAACTCATCTTATATTCATGACACGAATAAATTTTAAATCAGCCAATATTAACAATATTTAAAGTCAACCACCAGCCTTTCATCAAAAAATTTAACAAATTTCAATCCATTTGATAATAAATAATTCATATGTATGCTTTTTTTCAGATTAGTGCCCAAAATAGAAGAGGTATCACAAGAGGTGCAGATACAACCGGTTCCCATTCAGTTCCTATTATTGTACCCTCCTTGTAAGCCCAATACATACCCCTGCGAAGTATGTGGGACCATTTTCACCAATAAGAAACGTTGGAGATCGCACAAGAAGACGCACAAACCGTTTTTTGTCGAGACACCTCTCGAGTACAGTTTTAACAAAGATAAGAAAGTCTACGAATGCAAAACTTGCAAGATCGAGTGCAAGAACAAAGTGGACATGAAGAACCATTTGGACGAGCACCGCGAGGAAATTAGCTGTCCTTACTGCTCGAAGACCTTCAAAGGTCTTCATAAATGTGCCATCCACACTCTTGAGCACAACAAAGACTTCTACAGGTGTCCCCTTTGTGAGTTCAAGAACAGCGGTCGAGACAACATCATTAGACATATCGACAAAACTCATCTGAAGAAGTACAATTTCGTTTGCAAACACTGCGGCAAATGTTTCGCCAATGGTAAATTTCACGCAGAGCACGAAGAAAACCATTTGACCGACAATGTTAAGTTTCAATGTGTTGTCTGCAAGAAAATCTTCAAACACTCCAGTTATCTGCTTAACCACCAAACACGAAATCACAGGATAATCATCGAGGGGGTATTATCAAAGTTCCAATGCGATATCTGCCTTAAAGTACTCACGACATCAAAGCTTTTGGAAAATCATAAGAAACGGCACTCTTCCGATCGCAATCGGAAAGAAAAGAAATATTTGTGTGACATGTGCGGGAAAGGGTTCCCTCAATCTGATCAATTGAAGATCCATTACCGCGTCCATACCGGAGAAAAACCGTTTAGTTGTTTTCACTGTAGCAAGACTTTCGCCAAGAAGTCGTCTTTAGAGATGCATGAAAGAATTCACACGGGAGAAAAACCTTACAGTTGCGAATATTGCGGGAAGAGCTTCAACCAACCAACTTCGTTGAAAATTCACATCAGAACACACACAGGAGAAAAACCTTACGTTTGTCGCTTGTGCGGCAAAGGATCTGCGACAAATGGGGCCATGAAGTTGCACATGAAGTCCTGTCGTGTAATTGATTAGAATAATTCTATTATTGAACATTTAATGCTTCGATCGAATTATGTTAAACAAAAAAAAATTAAATAAATATTATGCATAATATAGTATTATGTACATGTTTGTTTTGTTACAATCCTATAAGCACTTTTATTTAAAAGGTAGATAAATGCATTACTCAATGGAAGCAAAACTCTGATTTTGTCCTTTTTAGGCCCGACAACTTAATGATTATGAAGTTTACGTGTAGTTGAGGAAAAGTTTTGGAAATTTAAAGAAAACCGAACCGACTACGATT
>JAWQRP010001153.1:0-20747 GCA_033557875.1 Quadriops clusia | reverse complement strand
CTCTTTATATTTATGTACAACAATTTGGGAATTAGCAATTTGGGCAAGCAATTACAAAAGCAACGACGTCGTTGTATAAAAGCTAGTGTTGCGTTGGAAGCCTTTGCGCAATGTTTAAAAAAAACCGCCAAATGCGTGTATCTTCATTGGTTATTTCTAATATAACACTAAATTTCTTTAGTTTCTATTGTTTTATATTACAGGAAACTGCACGGTCGGTACCGCGAGCTGTCAGTTGCGGGTAATTGTTTACGCGAAGGCGGCTTAAGTTTGTAATCGTTAACATTTAATTGCCAATAATTCATAAACATTTGACTTTATAATTTAGTGCATAGATTCAATTTAATGCATTTTTGGAGATTGTTTGGATCTGCTTCACTTTCTAGGTATGTAAACGTATTTTTAACTGCATCGTATAAACTAACGATGTATAAACTGTATTTTAAAATTTCTTTGCCTTCGATCAGACGGCGTTATATCGAATCAGCGTTAATCTAGGCAGTGTTAAACGAGGTCTTACTGCATTATATTTTAATTTATAATCATTAATATTTATTTATTTATTATAATTTATTTTTATTTATTTATTATACTTCATTTATTTATACTGCATTGTTGAGTATGGTATTACAGGCACCTGTATGGTCGGTATCGTGAGCTGTCAGTTGCAGTCAACAACGCGTCATTCGTCGCGACGGACGGTTGCAGTTGAATTGTTTACGCGATGGCGGCATAATTTTGTAATGGTTTTCATTTAATTGATCATAATAAAAAAGGTAAGTTTAATTATTTAAATAAAAGAAGCTCAACTTAGTAAATCTCAGCCGAGTCTTCGCGTTTAAGCTATTTTGTGTTTTCTTAGTGCAAATATAAACGCAAGCTATCATCGCGTCGTTCATAAACATTTGACTTTATAATTTAGTGCATAGATCCAATTTAATGCATTTTTGGAGATTGTTTGGATCTGCTTCACTTTTTAGGTATGTAAACGTATTTTTTAACACTCTTACCCTCAGTATTACAAACGACAGTTATCCTTTAGCTAAGTTGGCGAACCAATCAGCTATTAGATATTTTTAAAATAGCGAAAGGTGATTGGTTCGCTAACTTAGCTAAAGGGTAACTGTCGTTTGTAATACTGGGGGTTACTTATTATAAAAAGGCAACTGTTTGATACTTATACATGCAAATTTGTTTATAAGAAAATATACAAATATTTATAAGAAATATAACAGTAATATGTAACTGCATAGTATAAACTGTTTCACTGCATTATATTATTTTTAATTTATGTATATTATTTTTGATTTATATTATTTTATATTTGTACTGAATTGTGAATAATGATATTACAGGCACCTGTATGATCGGTATCGTGAGCTGTCAGTTTACGCGATGGCGGCATAGTTTTTTAATAGTTTTCATTTTTTATCAAAATTTTTTTAAAATTCTAGTAATAGTAGTAATAATTAATATAATAATATAAGTAAAAAATTAGCCTTTATTTTGTAGTAATAATTAAACTTATGGTCATTAATTCATAGAAGTATAAAAATAGTTCAATTCCGCAAACATCTACCATATTTTCGAGTGTTAACATTTTTTTTTGCAACAATATCGCGATTTTCGCGTCGCTTGTGAATATTTTAATTTTATAATTAATTTAGTGCACAAATCTAAATTAATTTCTAGAAATTGGTTTTTGCATCTTCGTGCCTTTCTAGGTATGTATACAGATTGATCTATTCACAACTGACCAGGGGGTGGAGACACAATTCTATAGGGTTTAAGGTGGTCGTTCGTCAATGGCTGAGACTACAAAGCCCCTCGACAGAAATCTTGCGGGACACGTTTTCTATCCCTTACGTGCAAGTTTTCTATTTGTGCCTCAAGATTTATGATACCCTCTGTCGAAGAGCTTTGTAGCCTCAGCCATTGACGAACGACCACCTTAAAACCTATAGAATTGTGTCTCCACCCCCTGGCCAGTTGTGAATAGATCAATCTGTATACTACACTCATATAGTGTATACTGAATGAACGTTGTATCCAGTAGGCACTCTTCTTTTTAAACTGATATTTCTTCTTTCTTTTTGAAAGATATTGTTATTAAATATTATTATTATTTTAATACAGAGATATTCTCTATAGAGAATAGCCTATAGACTACCGAATACATTATATATACCACAACTTCCATCAATTTCTGTTCCATCAAACCCTTTATCATATTTCTATAACCCCTACTTATTGTGGTCGCCACTGATATAACTTTGTAGTTATTGCAATCTCACATCGTTAAATCTGGCTTACTTCCCTTCTCATATATAGAGTTGAGGAAATGTGTGTTGCTTTCATTTCATCAAGAACCTTTTCATCATTTAGGCTTTTTGTAAATATAATCATATAATTGCAGTGTTCAATTATTTAATAGTTTTTCCCTGTCCAGGAGCCTCTACAGGCAGATATACATCCGTTTTTTAAACATTTTACTTAAAAACATACATTTTACATATATTATATATAGTAATATGATTATACATATAATAATAATAAAAATAATAATAATAAAAATAATAATAATAATAATAATAATAAAAATAATAATAATAAAAATAATAATAATAAAAATAATAATAATAGAAATAATAATAATAATAATAAAAATAATAATAATAATAATAAAAATAATAATAATACCTAGTATATTATAAAAAAAAATTCAGTAATAGTAAATACACGATCTCGTACTTTCAAGTAACATTAAAAAATGTTGTAGACTGTCGCCCTCTACACATCGACTACATCCAATGGACCGATACGCAAGCCATCGTAGCCATGGCTTTCGCGGTCCTCGGCATCCTCCTGACGGCCTTCACCTTCGTCGTCTTCGTCAAATACAACAAAACGCCCGTCGTCAAATCCTCCACCAAAGAGCTCTCCTACATCATCTTGGCGGGCATGCTGGTCGCTCACTCGTCGCTTTTTGCCATCTTGACAAAGCCCTCCATAGAATCGTGCGCTTTGTATCGTTTCCTTCCAGGTGTCAGCTTCGCCATGATTTACGCTGCCCTGCTCACGAAGACGAACAGAATCGCCCGGATTTTGTCCGGGTCGAAGAAGAGGTTTCCGACGAAGAAACCGCTTTTCATGTCTGCGACAGCTCAGGTGGTCATTACATGCTTGCTGATTGGGGTGGAAGTTTTGGTGTCGTTTTATATGATCCAAAACCAACCCCCGAAGACGAAATTCATCTATACGATGCAGAAGGCTATTTTGGAGTGCGATTCGACGGCCGAGGGGATCGTCACCCCCTTGGCGTACGACTTTATCCTCATAGCACTTTGCACGATTTACGCCCTTAAGACTCGGAATGTTCCGGAGAACTTCAACGAAGCGAAATTTATCGGATTCTGCATGTACACGACCTGCGTCATCTGGATCGCTTTCGTTCCGATTTATTTCGAAAGCGAAGCAAAGGTTATTACGCTTTGCATGTGCATCACTTTCTGCGCCCTTGAGACTTGGGCTTTCTTGTTCATCCCCAAGCTGTATATTATCATATTGAGGCCGGAGAGGAACAACCGATCTTTCTTCACGACTAGCAAGACGATACGGTGTCATATTGGGTCGAGGGTCGCCTCGGCGATTGCTGAGAAGTCTTCTGTGAATAGCTGGAAGGATAGCAATAGCGTTGAGAAGGATTCGACTATTGAAAAGAGTTTGAGCATTTTTGGGGGTAGTGGAGGTAATGGAGTTGTTGGGGGTGGTGGTGTAGTCGCAGGTGGTGGCGTAGTTGCAGGTGGTTGCGTAGTTGCAAGTGGTTGCGTAGTCGCAGGTGGTGGCGCAGTTGCAGGTGGTGGCGCACCTAGTGGTATAGTAGGTCCAGGAGGGTTGATTGCAGGTGGCAATAGTGGTGGGGGCAACATAAAAAGCATTCCGTTAAAGAGGACGTTATCATGTCAAACAGGAGCTGAACTTCTGCAAGTCCTCCTAAATCCTAAATCTCTGATGGAAACCTGCTCGCCCACCCATACTTTCGTGCCGAGGATTACCGAGATTGATTGTTGCGAAACCGACACTTGTCACCTTAAAAAGATTACCATTAAATTGCCGTCACGTTAGAGGAAAGATTTTGGAAAATGAGGACAGAATTTGGAAAATGAGGAGACGGACTTCTACATATAATCATAGATATATGTTCATAATTTGCAGGTCAAGATGTGGGCATTAACAAATTAAAATTGTAGAAATTTGAATTGTAGAAAAATGTAATTCGTGATAATTTTTTTTTGGGAATCAAAAGGTGACGGGTTTCGTTACAAATTTATGACATTTTCGGGTCTTTGTGGTTAATGTTTCTAAGCGAATAAATTTCTTGAGTAGTTGGAGGTCTTAGTTTTTCCGTTAATCTTTATGTTCTGAATTTATTGGTTTTTTTTGGCCGAGTCTTCTTTTATTTTTTGTCTGAGTCTTCTTTTATTTTTTGTTTTGGGTTTGTTACAAGTTTTGAAGATTTGTTATGAGCTTTAACTACTATTAATTATTAAATCAAAATTAGCATATTGGGATTCAATTATTTCTCATATTATGGAGAGTGTAGCTTTAAATAGAGAAACTACCATCAGAGTTAAACAACATATAAGTCAACCAGTAAAAGTACAAAAAAAACTAAAGTAATTTTTAATTAATTTAAGATTTATAGTTAACATCACATCATATTCTGTAGTGATTCATTGTAAATACTTCCAAAAACAATCCTATATCTTAAACTGTGTTCATAAAGCAGCGGCATCATATATTTCTCCGAAATTTTCACAAAAGAAATTGGTCAAATACTTAAAAATATTCTAGTCAGTTTTTAATAAAAACAGTTAAGTTACTTTTAGTGATCATCCTATTTATTATAATTATTACGATTATTATTTATTTCAATTATTATTTATTATAATAATATTTACTATAATTATAATACGTATAATATATACATTTTATATACAAATTTCTTTTAAGACAAATAAGGCTAACAATACATTTGTATTTATATTTATATTTACACGTTCTATTAATGCTAAGACTTTTTGAACTTTTTAACGTAGTGTAAAAGAATCTTATTGCCAAATTAGTAGTTAATAATTTTGTTAAAATGTAGGTATGTCAAGTTAAGGTTTTCTTTAATATTTACCCATAATAAAAATAAAAACTTGATAATAATAATAAAAATAAATCATTGGACATCCTTAGCATCGTCCACAGCCATTTCCTTGAGTTTCGTCGATTCCTTTTGTTGGTTCAATTTTTCCTGCATCGATAACAGTTGAAGCTCGGTATACCTTCTGAACTTAAATTTCGGAAGCGAATTTAGATCTCCTTGCCATTCTCGCGAGAGCATCATCTGGTCACGGTCTAACAAATCGGGTATTTCTGGAAAATAAAAATATTCGGATATTACCTTAATATCCTTCTTAAATAAGGACGATGAATTACCCTAAGAAACAATGCAAATTGTAACTCTAATATAATTATACAGTAATATAATTATTATTATATATAGTAATATAATTATTATTATATATAGTAATATAATTATTATTATATATAGTAATATAATTATTATTAATTACTGCATTTCTAAATATTATTACCTAATCCAATAGTTTCAAACTCGTTCCGTTCCCGTTCTAAAGTCATCTTGATTGAATCCTCCCGTCCAGCCCGAAACTTATTATTGCTCTGCTTCTGATTCCGTTTTATCGAGTTTCTCGCTTCTATTTCCTTTAGTTCGCCATCGAACCTCTTAAAATACTTATTAACTATAAAATTCCTTATTGCTAGAGGAGTACAGCTTGCATCCTTGTTTTGTTGAACAAGATTATTGAAATATTCTAATCGTTCAGCAACCAAAGTTTTTTTTATTAATTGGTTCGATTTAACTTTGGTCTTCGTCTTGTTTTTCCTCGTAATTTCTTTCGTTACCGCTATGGCTTTCCTGCTATTCGGATGCTTCAAGCTTTCCAGGTTCTTTATTTTCGGCTAAAGAAAATTATGTTTACATAACTGTTTAATTACATATTAATAATAACGGTTTAATTACAATTAACAACATAATGATAATTATTACTAATTATTTTATTATACTTAAATAAGAATGAGTTAGGCTAGTGATGAATTACGTACCATTTTCTTGTTATTATGTTTGCTTTCACCACGTGTGTGCTTTTAATTACAAATTTATATTATCTATATTTATAAACAAGGAATTATATTAACCAAAAGATCAATTCAACGAGGTTGCTGGTTGATCATAAAATATTTTAAAATTGAGGTTATGTCACATTTAGAGGTTATGTCATATTTTGAGGTTATGTTTATTCCCGATTTTTATAGCTAGGTCGGCACAGTAGGTCCCTAATTTAATACTTTTATTTTATACCAGGTTTTTCATCTGGTTTTATTCTAATTTAGCTTAGTTGCGAACACTCCGTCACGGATACTGTCTGTTACAGACCTGTCAATAAAATAAAATAAAGTGTGGTTAAGGTAAACGTCAAATATTGAGAGTAGCATTACGTTTGAGAAAGTTTATTTAGATTTGTTCGAAATATCCTTATTAGTTTCGTACATTTGAACGCAAATCTCGCAAAATGGAGATAAGAAACCACAAAGAAGATGAAATTGTTTGTCAGTTCCCTTTGGAGCTTCGGAAGAATATCCAAGAGTTGCTTATGGCTGGATCTATAGGTAAGTAAACCTAATAATATTCTTAAATATTTATCAGTTTGTTTCGCCTCACCATTTTAAATTTACTTAGTCATGATTCGAGGATTATATGAGTCGGCTAGTTACAAAAACGACCATCCACCATTTTTGGAGAAATTTGATTAAGAGTAGTTTCTTAAAGTATTTTTTTCTAGGAATCCAGTGGTGGCAATGGTTTGGGTTTAGCTATAATTCATCATAAAGAAACTAAAAAAAAAAATCAGCAACGTATGTTCAACCATATCATTTACCAGTATTGGGTAGAAATTTTGTCTTCTTTCTTCTTTAAATAAGCTGGGTAAAAATGTGAATTTTCATATTCTACATCCTTGGATTCAGGCCACATGTGGCTTAAAAAGTCGGATAAAAAATTTTGTTCAAAATTTTTTATAAATGCACACAAACATAAATTGAATAATTTTAATAAACCCCGAAGGGAAACTGGGTCAATATGATTTATATAAAAATATTAATTTGAGTTCCGCGGACCGCAGAGACAGGAAGAATCGGGGAATACACAACACGATGATAAACCCCCAACACGAGGTAGACAGAAAGAGACGCGTACAAAGATAACGACCGCACAACACGTGTGCCTCAAGCAACGGACAAATTGGAACTCGAAATGATGTCAAATGGATATGACCGTCTTTGTAACTAGGCGACTCATATTCAAACATGGAAAACCAGTAATAAACCCTACCAACACACAAATCTATTGCTATTCTTAAATTTGCTAATCTTATTAAATTTATATATTATTACATTATCTTTACCTTCTACCAAAAGTTAATCTATTTTTTAATTTTAATTCTCTACCTATAAAACAGGGCTTTGTAATAAACCGATAAAGATAGCCCTAAACAACAAAGTGCTCAGATTCACCGATTTTGTGGACAAATTCCTCCTGGATATTCCTTATGCCGGAATGAATCTTCAGTGGGAAGTCACGTTTAACGCCCAGGATTGGACGTTTGCACCAGACTTTGAGTTCATTAACGACCCCTTCTTAGCCGATCCCGACATTGACGTTATAACTAACAACATCCCGAGCTTGGCCAACTGGGATGTGAAAGACTCACAATCGTTGCTGTCGACTCTAAAAGAACTATTACTTTTGTACCGACACCACCAAATGAATAAGTTATCAAACGAACGGAAATTCGCTACTTATCACAAGGAATACAAATCACTCTTGGACAAGACGAAATACGATGAAAACGACATTGAAATCTACATTGATAACAATGAAGCCGTTCATGTTCTTCTGATAATTCGGGTGGATTCCAAGAAACTACCTACTTTTATGCAACCGTAAGTATACTTGTTAAATTCATTTTACATATTAACTTATTATTTTTTAAAATAATTTATTTACTTATTTATTAACATGATATTTTAATGCTTATTATTTGGGTTTTTTTAACACATTCGTGTTTTTGTTTTAATGCTTTATTCATGTTTTTGTAATGCTTATCATATTTTTGTAATGCTTATCATGTTTTTTTTAACGCTTTTTCATATTTTTTATCTCTTATTATTCACGTTTTTACAAGGCTTATGTACACTTCCGAGGAAGATCAATATCTCAACCCGAGCGAAGACACAGCTCTTCTTAAAGTAACCTACATATCCAACAGAGTAATGGCCAACTTAACGCTTTCCCCCCGGCTTGAGCAACATCTTGGAAGCTCACAAAGCCTTCACATCCCATCGTTCAACAAAGAGAACGGTCTTGTAGAATACGTCCAAAAATTGGAAACCCTTATTCAGGATCGAGTGAATGAAATAGAAAAATTCTACAAGCTAAGGAACGAGGTTATAACGGAATTCGTTACCAAGCAAGGATTGAGCATTTTGGAATACGACAGTGTCCAATTTAATAGCGCCGCTTTGCTACTGGAAGTCGACGGTTTCTACTGCATAGCTCACATAAGTTTGAGCAAAAAATTCCCCGTGGAAAAACCTGTAATATTGCTGCGTTCAATTTACCATGAGACGAACGGAAAGCCGAAAAAAATGGCTCTGGAACACTGTCCTTATAGTCCCCGGTGGACCGGAAGTGAAATGGTCAATAGAATATTAACGTACCTTTCGGAAGAAATCCCTAAATTTCGGAGGTTTTGCCAAAATTACTAAAATGAATGTTAAGGACAATTAAAGGAATAAAAGTACAGAAAAGTTCATACATACCTTTCATAATAATTTGTATGATTTTCTTGGGTATAAGTCCCTTTCAATTAAAATTTATTGGTTTACATTTTATGTTTTATTATTATTGGCCTCTTACGCGTTTCGCGGCGATGTGCCGCTTCATCAGAGAGTGCACATTTGGAACAACGAACATTTTAAAAAACATATACATGTATGAAATTTAAATTAATGAGCAAAAACAAACAGTAGACTATAGGTAACAACGAAAAAGTCTTCACATGGTCACTGATCATAACACATTTGGAACCGGTTGTAGGTTTTTCATGATGTGTTTAGTTCAATGTCTTCATGCTGTTGCTCATAATGACTCATCAGTTTCTATAATACTTTCAGCATCGACTTCCACCTCATTATCCCCATCTTTGAATAATTCGGTACCGCATCGCAGGATGTCGTACAATTCATCATCGGTGAAGTTATCGTTCTTGCCGCCCATTCCTGACTGCAAGACCAAGGGAGTCATCTTCATTTTTCTCTTGGCAACTTGCATAACTCGTTTTTCAGCGCTGTTCTTTGTAATGTAGCAGGGATGATCCGATCCGGGCTCCGAAGGAGTCGCTTTGAAAGTTAAGATCGTCGGGGTTGTTGGGGAGCTTAGAGGGGGTGCGGCCGAAGTCGGGGAGGTTTTTTGTACGATTTGAGGAATGTAATGCTCTTGGGGATGCGAAGGAGGGACCGTGAAGAGAAACACCTGATGTATCCTGCAGTGGGTCATTCGTTAGGTTTCTTGGGTTTCTGTCATGATGTACTTGGGGTTGATTAGCCGCCCTGTAGGGCCGCTAATCTACTCGGAGTACGTGATCGCAGAATCCCAAGAAACCCAACGAATGACCCACTGCAGGATACATCAGCTGACTCTCGTCACGGTCCCACCTCCGCATCCCCAGCAACAATAAATTCCTCAAATTGTATAAAAAACCTCCCCGACGATCTTAACTTTCAAACCGACTCCTCCGGAGCCCGGATCGGATCATCCCTGCTACATTACAAAGAACAGCGCTGAAGAACGAGTCATGCAAGTCGCCAAGAGAAAAATGAAGATGACTCACTTGATCTTGCAGTCAGGAATGGGCGGCAAGAGCGATAACTTCACCGATGATAAATTGTACGACACCCTGCGATGGGGTATCGAAGAATTATTCAAAGATGGGGATAATGAGGTGGAAGTCGATGCTGAAAGTATTATAGAAACTGATGAGTCATTATGAGCAACAGCAGGAAGACATTGAACTAACGGCTCGATTTTCAAATCGTTCGAAATGTAGATGCGCAGCAGTCGAATTCAACGCGAGATGTGATTTTGGCAACGAATTTTAATTCCAGCAATGAAAGTTTGCCACAACAAAATGTAGGCGGCATACATGAAAAAATTTAATACCGATTTTAGTAGTGTTTTTTCATGTGGGCCGTCTCCGTTTTGTTGTGGCAAACTTTCGTTGCTGGAACTAAAATTCGTTGCCAAAATCACATCTCGCGTCGAATTCGACTGCTGCGCCTCTACATTTCGAAACGATTTACTAACGATTTTTTGCCATCCATTTGTTCCATAAGGTGTCATATCTAGTTACTATATTCCTGTGTCTATGATAAAACATAAAATGTAAACCAATGAATTTTAATTGAAAGAGACTTATACCCAAGAAAACCATACAAATTAAGAAACCAAAGTCCAAGACCTCATCTAACATTTCATAATAATGTATTTACGAGAAGACTTGTAAAATTTATACTTTTATCATTTTTGTTATTATTGTGATTTTGTACTATAGTATAACAATGTTAAGTATTTAATTACTGCGTAGGTTTATATTAATGCTCATAATACAAGCAGGTGCTTACAATAATGTTTGCAAATTTATTTCCATTATTTTAATCAAAAATAATTCATTTAAATGTATGTAACCTACTTCATAAAAATATTTTTTTAAGTGTAAAATCAAATATATATTGGTTAATATATCAAGTAGTTTTATTCTATTCTTTCGTACAATCACATATATATATATTATATGTGGTATATGATTGTGGTACAATCACTATCCATTTCTGATATAGGGAAATGCCACATAAATATGTGGAAATGCATTGTGAATGGTAAAGGTCCTTATTAATTTATTTTTAAGGATATTAATAACAAATAAAAACAAACGCTAGAATTAATTTAATTTATTGAAATAATTGTAATCGATATAGACATAAAATAACATACATTGACTGTACAGAGAAATGAAATAAGAATATATTACAGGTGTGATCGAAACTCACACTTAACATAAGTCTACTAGTATAAGTATAAAAACCACTGCACTCTGTTCCGAAAGATTCTAAAACGATATAATTGACTCGTAAATATGTACAACTTAACACATTGCCTTTAATAAAGAAAGTTATTAAAAATTTTTATTTCTTTTCAAGTTTGATACGTTCTCGGTACAATGTTTCTGCATCCAGCTCTGTCGATTTTCCTCCAATATATACGTATATTAACAAAATAAATTATAATTTATTATTAATTATTTTTAAGGGTTTACAACAGCCCCAAAATTGCACCTAAAAGCTTGTACAGCAAAATGTTTGGAATAGCAAAAATTTTAAACATTTGTATAAACTCACAGTGAACACTTAGTACATGATATGTATACCAATTTAAGTATCACATTTTTAAGCCAATTTCCTCCAGTATATACATTAAAAGTATCATTGTACCATATTTTTATTCATTTTCTTAATTTTAATACGTAATTGTAATTGCTTCCATTGTAATTCCATCAACTTCTGTATTTTCGTTAAACCTTTTTTGCATACAAAATAGTATCTCCATTGTAAATCCTTAAAAATTGCGCAGTTGATGCACTAATAATAAGTTCAAAATATCAATCTTTGAGTCAGTCTATATTACAATCATTCTTAAATCCTTATTTACTATTAAATCCAACGAAATGTAGCAAACCAAATGGACGAATAGGTAAAACAAAACTTTAGAAAGTTTTTGAACAAACAAAGCGAATATACAGTAAAAACACTGGTGTATAGGTTGTTTTAAATTTAGTTTAAATAAATAGTTTTTCGTTTCATCACTTTTATTTATCATTTTATTCATTATTTTATCATTTTCTTCATTATTTTACCATTTTCTTCATTGTTTTATCATTCTTCATTATTTTATCATTTTCTTCATTATTTTATCATTTTCTTCATTATTTTATCATTTTCATCATTATATCATTGTATTCATTATTTTATCATATCCAATAATTATTTTATTTTATTCATCGTTTGCATTAATTATTCACTATTTTTATAAATATATGGCAATCGTTTGTTAGTTCAACGAGAGCGGATATTTCCTTCACTGAACTATAGCGAACATTGAAAGGTTCAATTTGATTATCCTACAGTATTATAAAAATCTCTACTTTCAGGTCACCTACTAGAACTAGAACTGAGATGGTTTGGCAGTTCCGAAGAATACGTAAGCTTACAGAATTTTTACTTCCTTATTAAGCAATAAATTATAGCAAAAATATATTATATTAGGTATGCACTGAGCACTTGCGCAACATATGTGAAATAATTTTATTCAATAGTTATTGAATAAAATAATACTCCTTTTATTTTAAACTTTTCTCACAAATACGCAATTTATCATTTTTTAATTGAATTGAGATGAATGAAACGGGTTAATAAGAAAAAATAACATCCTAAGCATTCTACATTTTATAAACAAAATTATACGAAATAAAAACAAAATAGGCCGAACATTCTACAACCTTCCCTCCTATTAACCGTAAAAATGCTTAGTTCGGTTTAATAAATGAAGCAATAACAAATTAAAATTAATATCTAATAATTGTTCCTATCGTTATTTATTACAATACTCAGTCTGTGTATTATCATTTATTTACACTCGTAACTATTATAGGCGTTATAATTATTGAAATTATTATTTAGTTTAACTCACTCCGCTATTAACGGTCTCTCGCTATTTATTCCGATTTTATTTATTACGTTTCTATTTATTCGGTTTTTATTTACTTGCGTTCCTATTTAGTAGGTTCCTATTTATTCGGTTCCTATTTAATCGGTTCCTATTTAGTCGGTTCCTATTTAATCGGTTCCTATTTAGTCGGATCCTATTTAATCGGTTCCTATATAGTTGGTTCTTATTTAGTTGGTTCCTATTTACTCTAATGTTTCGTAACTATCAAAAATAACATGTTAAACCTGTTGAGTGTCTCCTCAAGTACATTGCTAATACGCTATAAGACTTCGGGTAATAAATGCATCATAAAAACAAATCCATCCGATCGATTCGGCTAACTACATGTCATCCTTCCGATACTGAGGAAAGACTGCTTCGGGTGGAGCCCAAGCCGATGCGGGGACCCTCTTGGTGCAGGTCTGAAAGATCCGTGGGTAAGGCCAAGGGTGTGATTGGACCATAGAGCCGTTCTTGTTCCTCTAATTGAGCGTTGAAGGTTTCTTCTAGTTTCTGGGGTGGATGAAACGAGAGAAAAGATTGCTCAAAATCGGGTAGACTTTGTGTAGGTGAAATTGCGCTCTTATATTCGGTTTTTGTAATATTCTTTTGCAAGCAAGACGTAGATACTTTAATTTAATATTACAGTTTAATATATGATAATTTTAATTTAATAATACATCTTTTAATAGAAATGAAAATTTTTCTTAAGAATTTTGATCTAAGGACATGAAAGACAAATAAAACTTCTTATTCCTTTCATGTACTTATTTCTCAATTGTTGTGTGGCCATTCTTCAGTGTTCTTGTTTGGGTATAAAAATTAAATAATATATTGTCAAAGAGCTGTTTAGGTCATTTGTTATACTAAAATATTGTTTCTTGTAAACAAATATTCTTTTGTAGACAAATTGTTTATTTTTGTAAACAAAGAACATTAAAGTTATAATAACACGAGCAATTAAAACCAAAGATGTGAATAGGCTGACAAAATGTATACATTTCATTTTAATGCCTTCTCTATTAAAAATCTTTTTAATAAGAACAGATGAGCCAGTTGCCTAACAATGTATGATATCTTTTTTTTTACATTTGTTGATTGATTGGGAATTAAGGTCCATATAATTGAAAATCATAAATTTTCCATTAAAATTTATTTCTACGTTGACGTTTCGCCTTCTTGTTGTGGGGCTTTTTCAAGACAACTAATAAACACATCTAAAATTTTTTTTCACTTAACTAAACTATTAAAAATATTTTCTTTCACAAATTATTGTCCTTTATCTAACTAACATCCTGCTTTACTTAATGCTAATAATAATAATAATACTAATAATAAGTATTAAATAAAACAGGATGTTAGTTACGTAAAGGATAATAATTTGTGAAAGAAAATGTTTTTAATAGATTAGTTAGGTGAAAAAAATTTTTAGGTAGGTTTATTATTGTCTTGAAAAAGCCCCACAACAAGTACGCGAAACGTCGACGTAGAAATAAATTTTAATGGAAAATTTATGATTTTCAATTATATGGACCTTAATTCCCAACAAATCAACAAATGTAAAAAAAAAGCAAAAGGTTATGATGAAAACATTACAATGTATGATATCTTGAATTGAATATAAGAGCACAATTTCTACTTATGCTGGTATATACAGGGTGTTCCTGTGTGATTAAAGAGTTAGCCGTGAAATAATACTAGATGCTTTTTAGTACCCTCCTTGACTTGTGGATAATATCTAATTTCAATAAGAAAATTATTTAATGAAAAAGTATTTAAATTGCATTCATACTTCATAAATTTGATTCAAATGCTAAAAGGAGGGTATTTACTAAAAAAAATATTTATTTTTCCATAAACATGTACCTAATAATACATGTTAAATGATAAATGAATTACTTATGGCATTCCTATGAAATAACGGGCAAATATAGATCTATAACATTTAGTGCTAGAGAAAAATACATAATCTAGAACAACACAACACATAAATATGTAATTTGATGATGAACAAACCTGGTTCTAGTCTACAAAATTTGGCAATTGGCGATTTGACTAAATGGTCCTTTTGTGAGGAATGGTTCGAAGGAAAAGTTAGGAAAACATTGCCAACATAATGAACCAAACCAGTAGATGTTAGTAGGCGAACAAAGGCATAACATAATTCAACACAAACATACATTCATTATAGCTTAAACAGGCAGTTAGAAGAATTACTAACTAAATATGAAAACACAAATGATCTGGAATACTTGCGTTAAGAATATTAAGCAATATGCTATGTGAATATATAAAGTAATATAAAAATGTACTAAGGAAAAGAGGTAAGCGTGGTAGGAAATAACTTGCACATAGAATCTAGCAAGATAAATAAACGAAAAAAACAAGAGAAATGAAGAAAACGAGGAATTAATTCAAGGCAAATGAAGAAAAAACAAAACAAAGAAAAGAGACAAATTAAAAGAAAGCGAAACAAACTAACAAAAGAATAAAATCGGCGAAATGGACAAACACCAAGATAAGAATAATATCCAGAAAAGCGATGAAAATCAAAGGACAAAAAAGAAAACAAACACATGACAAAGTACAACGAAGCAATTAAAGTTCGAAATGGATAGCTACGCAGCTGAATCTCGGTTTCCTGGATCATTAGTTAGAATATAGAGCATACTGTTAGAAGGCCTGTCAGGGGCAACAACGCTTGTGCTCCAAGATCGATGGTGCCCCCAACTCGGCCGAGGATTTTCCGGATTGCAAGGAGTTGAGGGAGTCGAGGAAGGATTATGAGGATCGTCGGTTGAGCTACCTCCCATCCCTGGCAGTTCCACAACCGGTAAGTATTTAGCATACTTCAAATTTTTATACTCGAGCAGCAGTTCTTCTTCCAGTTTCTACAAGAAGTCATGCGGGTGTTAGTAAACAAATGTTTCGAACACTCTTGTGTGAATGCTTCTCATTGTTAATTAAAAATGATGTTTTAAAAAGTAGTAACTTGTTTTAAAAAGTAGCAACAATGATTGTTATAAAAAGTAGCAACAATGATTGTTATAAAAAGTAGTACCAATGATTGTTATAAAAAGTAGTACCAATAATTGTTATAAAAATTAGTACCAATGATTGTTATAAAAATTAGTACCAATGATTGTTATAAAAATTAGTAACAACGACTGTTTTAAAAGTTAGTAAAGTTAGGTGAAAATGAAGGGAAGAACAAAGATGATGCGAATGATTTTTATAAAAACTTATAAAAAAATTTATTTTAATCCCTTGGAAAGTTTAATACAGTTTCAACAATATTAATTCGGAAAACTATTCGGTATTCGAGTTGCAATGTAAAAAATTTAAAACTATTTCAATTAGAAATATCCAAATACAAACATCCATTACAATAAGTAAATACAGCAAAACTAAATACGGTTTTTAAAAAAAATTAAATTAGTAGATCACAAAATTCATAACACTTCATTCTTGCACTGAAAAATGCAGAATTCAATCACGTTCGTATGTGCTAAAATATTCTAGATTTCTTCTTACCGTTACTTGAATTCTAAAGGCCGCAATAGGCTACTATTGCTTTTAATTTTTCTTAATAATAACGATTTTCTTCGGTAAGTTTTGAATGACCGCCGGAATTCGTTCTGTGGTTAGAAAAACAGAAACAAAAAACAAAATGAAAAAACAAATAGTTTAGAATCACACATTTGGGTTGGATAATGTTATTAAAGTCGGTAATGGTTAAAATTGGTAATTATTAAAATCGGTAATTATTCAAATCGATAATTATTAAAATCGGTAATTTTTAAAATCAGTAATTATTAAAATCGGTAATTATTAAAATCGATAATTATTAAAATCGGTAATTATGAAAATCGATAATTATTAAAATCGGTAGTTATTAAAATCGGTAGTTATTAAAATCCGTAATTATTAAAACCGATAATCATTTAAAAATGGAATGGAAATTTGATGAAATGAAAATAGAATAAGCATAGTTTTAATAAATACCTGTTTCCTCGGTTTTAGTTGAGCCTTCCATTCCTTCAATTCTTGACTAAATGCTTCTTCACGTTGCTTCATCTTAAGCGTTTCGTGCTCCATGAGCATCTTCCTCTTCTCGTTCTGCAGTTGTTCCAATTCTTTAATTGTTGCATCGCACATAGCTTTCAATTCCTCCATTTGCCTTTTGTGCTTCAACTCGAACCTCTGCTGCTCGGCTTGGTAACGTTTCTTCTCGTTTTCTTGGAACTGTTAAAAGTTTTAATTTAATTTAAAAATAGAAGCCAATTTAATTATTATTAACAACAATTTATACATATATATAATTCGTATACCAATATATCAACAATCAACAAATACCTCTTTGAACTTATTTTTCTCCATATCCGGATCATTAGCCCCCGAAATAGATATCCTCATGCTCTCGCGGAACATCAACTCCCTGGCTTTCATCTCCTGCCGGATCCTCTTAGGCAAATGTCTCTTCTCCACCGACTGTTTCTTGAGCAGTTCTTCCTCCTTCCGTGTAGCCCTTCTCTTCACCTGCTCCATCTCCTTGTCGTGCCGTATGAGCATTTGATGCCTCTGCAAGAAGAAGATGTCCTTCAACTGCCGCTTCATGAGTTGGTGCTTCTCGTGGATTTGCTTCTCTTCGATCTCCCACAAGGCTGCTTCTCTCGTCCTCGTTAACTGTTGCTTTTGCTGAAGGAATTGTCGTTCCATCAGAGCGATACGTTCTCTGTGGGAGTCGCTTAGTCTTCGCAACGAGCTCTCGTGGTTTTCGTTCAGTTTTTCTAGGAACAACTTCTCTCTTTCTAGGTGTTCCGTATCTAGCTTGTCTTTTCTGACTTTAAACTCGTTTTTACGAACTTCTTTTGGTAACCTGGAGTACAGTAATAAAATTTTAACCTTCTATATAGGCAACACATGATACATGGACGCATAGTATGGAAACTCTGTGATATAGTAGGTTGCCTAAGCTCAAGATAACAATTAATTTTTGACAGCTGTCGCTCAGGGGATCATAAGTTTTGGACGCATTATTTTTTGATTAATTATGCCAATAATTTGAAAATCAATATTATACAACCTAATGTCTAACATAATATTATAATTATTCTTGTTAATAAATTTCTTGGGTTTGGGACTTTTAAATAAAAATACTTTTTTCTTTGACGTTTCGGCTCTTACATTTTGGCCTTTATCTCTTCACGTTATTGCACCTCACTTGAATATGATGAGTCAACTAATCGAAATTATAATTATTCATCATAACTGCATTAGAACGGATAATAAACAAAAACTGTCCAAATTATTACAACGAATAATAAAATATTATCTTAATCATTAGCTTGTATAATATTGTTTTTTAAATTATAGGCACGATACGTTTGCTTGCTCGCTGCGTCACACCTTATGTGCTCATTTTTAATACTCTAAACTTGAGTTTTTGACTCTTAACTAACCGGACTTGTCTCTTATTTATATGTATTGTAAGTACGAAAGTACAATAAATATTTAGTTTCCTTATTTAATGTTACTTTTCGTTTTATCTGGCGATTCACTTATTTGGTAGGTTTCCGGTCCCGAGCTGCGCGGTTAAGATGGATTCTACTGTAATTCTAAACAAAACAAAGTCCTGCACTGGATTTTAAAATAAAATATATCCATATCATGTAACTCTCATAATTATACCCTAAAGATGCGTGAAATAATTACCATAAAACGTCGTAATAATTTTAAATAATAAATTTTTCTTTATAATGTATTATATCAGACCTTAATACCCAAGAAAAAATGGACATTAATTTTTTTCAAACAAAATGAATGTTTGAAATAAAAAATAAATAAATATAAAGCACGATTTGATAATATTTACCTATCAATCTCCGCTTTCAAGAGCCTAAGTTCCTGCTTAAGCCCGTCTCGGAACTGCTTCAAGTCTCGTTCCTGCTCAGCGCGAATCTTCTTAGACGCCCCACGCAAGTCTTGGTCTTGCTGAGCCTCAGCCCTCTCGATCTGCAGCCGCTGCTGTCTGCTGAGCATTTCCAAGTCGTTCTCGTAAGTCCTATCCAACTGCAAGCGTTCTTGCTCGAACCGCTTCTCCTGCTGCTCGAGAGCAACGTTTTCCTTAGCAGCCAATTCCTGGAATTGCTTCTGCTCCTGCTTCTGCAAATACTTCAGCTCCCGGAGTTCTTGTTTCCGGTCCAAGTGCGGGTCGGCGCTGTTAATGTTCTCCTCGTCCCCGTAAATCACTTTGCTAGTGGTCGTTGTGATGACGACTCCGTCGATGACGAATTTCCTCGTTCGCTTTCGTGTCTTTCTGGCGAGGTTATGCTGAGCGAGTTCTTCCTTTGTCCTCACCGGAGGCGGTTTCTTCCTGAGCACGACGACTTCGTCCTCGTTTTCTCCGACTTCGGACATTTGGTCGCTCTTGGCTTCTTTGCCAGTGCTCCCCCTGCTGTCATGACTAGCTATGGAAATACTTTCGACGTCGGACTGCTTGCTAGCGCCTGAGATCGGTCTCCTATGCGAATCGTTGCTTCGAACCGAACCGCTGTCGCTGTGAGATCTCGAATCGGAAACGGCCGACTCGATGCTGTCCGAGTACATCTTCCCGTTAAGTCGGCTCGGCGAATGCACCACTTGTCCGTTCATCCGCAACTTGTTGCTATCGCTCAAATCGCTCGTCGAGCCGTCCAGAATAATAGAGGTACCTTTAACCTCGTCGCCGTAATCGCTCTTCATGCTACCCCCTTTGCTCGACGACGTATTCGACAAGTCGCTGGTGGACCCTCGGTGGTTATCGCCCCCGTAAACGAACGAGGCGGAAGAATCCTTAACTTGGACCTTTTCCTCGTCGATTTTTACGACTGAGACGTGACTGGTATCCATGAGTCTCGAGTTGTCCTCGGAGACGTCCAGGCCCGAGTCGTTAATGACGTAATTAGAGTCGACTATCAGGACTTCACTCTCATCGAGTTTTTTGAGAGGTTTGTCTCGGAATTCGCTAGGCGGCGGGTATTCTAGGGAGTCGAGAGAGGGACAGCAGTCGTCGTCGGACGATTCGTTAATGTGAGTTTTGTTGGTCTCGTTCGCGACGATGACCACTTCGTTGGCACTGTTTGTAGTGGGTGATGTGGAAGCGCGGGAGACGGTGTTGTCTACGATCACAGGGGGGTGGGTTGTCACTACAGTTACCTGTAAAATAAATTGCGTACTTAGTGCTTTAGTGTAATTTTTATGCAACATTTGGGTGAAGGTGGATTATAATTTTGTATTTAGTTTATTTTTTTTTCTTGACCAATAGATTGAGGTATTTTTGCTTTTTTTTTTTGTAATTTTTGGTCGATTTAAATCATAAAAGATTATGCAAAGATGATTTTATTTATTAGAACATGTGTTTTAAGGTTGGGTTAGGCTTGCCTTTAGAATGAATAAAATTAAAAATATTTTTTATTTGGGTTTATAGTCCTTATTTTATAAAATTAAATGCACTTTTCCTTACGCGTTTCGCGGTTTCACCGCTTCATCAGAAGAAATATAACAAATGATATGACAACAACGAAAAATTTAATCAAAGTGTGTGTATGTGTGTGTGTGTGCGTGTGTGTGTGTGCGTGTGTGTGTAGGTGTGTGTATGTATATGTGTTTGTTAATTTTATTTAAAAATTGATTTGTATATCAAAAGTAACCAACACTCTTTTAAACAATAATTACCCTCTTGATCTTATACAAAAAATTTGCAAAGAACGTACTTATTTATGCACACTACCACCTTAAAAAATCACAAATTGCA
>JAWQRP010001152.1:0-20775 GCA_033557875.1 Quadriops clusia | reverse complement strand
CTAATTCAAAAAATCAATTACAGAGCATTACTTACTAGATATCTGGCTATGCAAAAATAAAAATACAATGTGGATTGCACAATTTTTATTTTGGGGGTTTTTGCACACATTCGACCACTGTGCGGCGTGATAGTTCTAACTTGAAATTTGCCGTCTTGTCGTAACTGCGGCAACATGGGATTAATAGCGCCACCTGGCGTATATAAAGGAACTATTTTGAAAATCCTTTAATTCCATTGGCCGAGACCGCCAGTGAACTCGCAAGGACTGAAAAAAATTTTGGACCTGCAAATTTTTCTACGTGCTAAGTTTTACCGGATTGTGATAGAGATATTTGCGTAAAAATTGTGAAGTCGTTGCGATTTGTAAACTTAGCCTAGTTATTAAACAAAAGGTGAGCGCCTTTAAGTTTGTTTAAAGTTGATTTAACTTTAGTATGCCTTGTTTTTGTTTTTATATTAACAGTATGTACCTGTTGATGGGCGGTTATTGGTAACAAACTTGATTTTAAGGGGTTAGAAACGATCAAGTTCAAACGGATTTTTCAAAATTGTTGGGAAATCACAGGTTCAAGTTAAATCGTTTTTGAAAATTTGACAACTCAAAATACTTATTCAATGGTCAGTCACAAGAATATTTGACCCGAGCATTTTTTACCAGTTCAATGAAAGAAGTATTTTTCAGTGAACTTAAACATGTTTTACAGATTAAAGCGAACAAACTAAACTTAATAAATCAGTAAAAAATTCTAATATTACGCAAAAACATCAATTTGGAAACTGAAATCCGTATTTTGCATCTCATAGAAATAATCGTACACATTCATTTTTTTAGCCAGATGCATACTTATGTTAAGTGTGGGTTTTGTTGTGTTTATTATGTTTGAGGAGCATTTATTCCTCTGATTGGCAAAATTTATGTATTCTTATATGTCTTGATTTAGTTTACGTTTTAAACTTTTTTGGTTCGTATTTGTGAATAAACTGATGATTTTATATTCTACATTGAAAGTTCGTATTATTTTATTAATTCTTAAGATATCTGGATTGGCTTTATTTTTCTTCTTTTCCTTAGTTTCTTTTTCACTTAATACGTTCCGCAGCAAAACCCAGACAAAAAAATTTAACTAAATCATATAAATTGCTAAATAATATATAATTAAACGAGCAATTTCAAAATTATTTCTTTGCATTCACAGGAATTTTAAACTATTTCTTTGCATTTATAGGAATTTCTTTATTTTCTCTTATCTATTGATGCGCCCCGAGAAAATAATTATTAATCATGTCCACTGACGTCTTTTCGGGCACAGACGCCGTAGCCATGCTGAGTCGAAAATGTCTGTTGTTTTTCGGCGACTCCAACGTAAGAGCTTTGTACAAAGATCTCGTATGGCTACTAGAATACGGGACGCTTGTCCCTAAGGATGCCCTAAGGAGAAAAAATGAATACTCGTTCGCGCATGACCGACTTCTGTCCAACGGCAGGCTGATGAATAGCCGCAACTATAAAGAGGTCCGTGAATACGACAGTGAGGTAAGCACAATAATTTCAATCATTTTTGTACAAAATTTTCAAAGCACTTTGTCACGCTTACGCATCATATTACTATGTGCTTATATAGATCAAAATTTAGTTTGATTTTAAAAATCGATTAAAGCATTATTTTTGCATAACACATTGTTGCCTCCATAGTAGGCAACCTGCATCTCCTGTTTCCTACTTACTTTTGACAAGATAAACCTAAACGATACAGTACACTCTCGATAATGAACAGAAAAATCTCTCTGACCATCCAAATGATTAAGTTTGTTCACATAAACAGTGTGTCCATGGGAATTGCAACGCATATTCACATTATCGAAAGTAAATTGTCTTTTAAACAATTTTGTGTATTTATACTTATTTATGCAAGCTGATAGTCTTTTTTCAAAGACATCCAGATACTCCTCGTTTAACGACTGGGTTCTGAGTTTATAACTTAGTCATTAAGCAAATTTTTCACTAAACGAATAACTAGTTTATTTTACTACTCTAAGGTTGCGCTAAGAAATAATGACATAAATTTCAACTTAACAACTGTGTTTTAAATTATAAAAAAATCTTTCTGGCACAATAGAAACAATAAAAGTGCATTCTCTCTCTTTAAATAAAACCATAGTAAATTAGACAAATCGTAGATCAAGTAATCATTAAACAAGTGTCGTTAAGTGTAGAGTACCTGTATACCATTTTTCACCTTTTCTATTGTGGGAGCCCTGATGAAATGATATCGGAAATGCAGTGAAATCTATTTGACAGATTGTGTAATCTACTTATTATATTTTTCTAGGGGGTTTCAAGATTTTGTATACAGATAACTTAATTAAAACATTATCAAACGTTCCTGACTTTTTATCTGTATACTATTTATCTGGTTTCGTGATGTTCTCAGCATTATAAGGCCTACGTTGTCAGGTATTTTGTTCATTTAATTGTAAGAAATCTCTTATTAAATAAGCGAAAACACCAGATAAAATAGATCAGACGATGCCAAGAAAATCTGCGAAACCAATTAAATAATGAATAATAAATAAAGTTACTATGAGCAGCACAAACGCCGGTACTTTTGCAGAAATATTGAACATTCAGGTAGTATTGTTGCAGCTTCATTTTCCTCTAACGATGACTTGCTTTCACAATATTTACCCATAGTAAATAGTTTTTATATTTTAGCTTAGTTATGAGAAAAAGAAAAGCGGTACTGTTCCTGAGAATTTATTTCTTTCAAAAGGCGACTGGAATCGTTACAAACTGCATAACATCTTCTGGCCTCTACAAGAGATAGGTACAAAATTATAGAAGAACAAATAAATAAGAGATCCTTATTAAATAAAAAGAAGACTTTTTTAATGCTTAATTTAATTTGTTAAACGACCGGTTTTGTTTGAATTTAATCTACAAGACAATATAACACAGGTAATTTACAACTGAAAACTATCCTACAAGTGAATGCAGCATACAAAATTTTTGATATTTGAAAAATAACATGCTCTGTGGATTTTCTCTTAACGGACCACAAGTAAGTTATCATTTGTAATTTTATTATATTAATGTTATTATTTGTATCAATTTTAATATTATCAACAATATTCCGGATGCAAATCTCACGGAACTTTCAAATAATCAATTCCGATTTCACTTACATTGTTTGATGAATTAGCCCTGCACTGCTCGGAGCAATAAATAGCCAATCAAATTTTACATTTCAAAGCGTATCTCAAACGTTATTGGTCGGTTACTGCTCCGAGCAACACCGGACAAATGCATCGAAAGGACCTATTGTGTTTCTATAGTACTCCAAGCTTCTTAGGCTAATCAAAGTAATAAATTATGGCCATTAAGGCAAGAACTTTCTAAGAGAACAAGAAAGACAATGAGCCGGATTCCTATATGCATAATTTGGTATAGTCAGCCCAGAAATAAAATGTATGGTATTAGGTAACCAGACATATTCATATGCGCAATATGCCAAGTACTCACTTGTATACAAAGTCGCGTGACTGTTTGTAGACAATTGTATCTACAGTGAAACCTCGATTTATCGTTTTCGTAACCAACTATATGTTAAGAATACTTATTTATTTATCATATTATATTAAAACATGTAAGTTATGTAAAATAATTGAAAAAAATTGATTTATATTTTTTTAAAGTCAACAATTTTTGTTTGTTAAGAATTGAATAGAATAATGTCTATTTTCCAAATTATTGAGCAAAACTGGTCAGTTTGGTATCACATTTCTTGTTTATACATATTTACACCTATTAGGCAGGATATTAAACAATAAGAAATGGCTCTAATAAAAACTTTTTATTAAATTTTCAATGAGTATCAAGACAGTTAAAATGAATAATGCGCTAAAACAAAAAAAGTCAATCGACAAATGCAATTTTTAATTACATTGATTACATAGGCATTGGTTGGGACCGTGCATAAAAGACGATATATGCGGGGAAACGAAACTTGCGGGGACTTTAATAAATGCTACCCTTATTCGTCACAAAAAAAATGATGTATCTACACACATTTTCTTTAAATTTACAACATTTGAAAAAAATGACCGGATACGATGAAGAAAATTAGTTTTCTAAATCATACCGGCTGTCCTTTAAGTCGCATCTTTAGCTAAAATTGAATAATAATTAGGCCCATGTATTGAAAATTGATACTTTTAGCAAACAAATAAACAAACTTTCCATACAATCCCCACAAACATTTATTATTGTTCTTCTTCGCTATTTCTTAACCTCATTTTAAGCGATACTTTATATTTTTCTGCAAACTTAAATGCCAGTTTTTTCAAATCGGTTGTAGTTAGCCCAAAAACACAATTTCAATGTTTGAGTATGATTAAATAATTCTTTTTCCATTGTTTTAGTCAGATCTTTCAATTCAATATTCAATTTCTTATGGTCATTCAGTTCTCATAGATATCGAAGAAGAGTTGGTTTAGGTATTTTGAGGTCCTATGTGCTTCACGGAATCTAATTTCACCATTTTGCAATTTATGCAATGCCTAATGCATGCATCTTCTTTTTGACATACTTTTGGGTCTTTAATAAGCGAAAAATCAGAACACTAACTCTTTCTCGTAGACATGAAAAACCATGTATATACTTAAGTTTAACCACAGCTGGCATACTTTCTCCAAACAGTACTGAATAATGTTTCCACAAAATTTACTATAGCAAACAGTTCATTCAGAAATGTATAACTTGCACTTAAAAGCAACATGCATTTATCAAAAATGTATTAACTGTAGAACCTTCCAAACGCCTGGTAAAAATTATAAGCAATAGTGAAGAAATAAATTTCTTTAAAAACTGTCCGAACACATTCAATAAAAATTCTAAATAAATACCAGAATATACACGACCTAGAAGTAAATATATCTGCCAATGCTGATTGTAAATGTTGTACTGTGGTTATACTAACTTTGAAATCATAGAGGTACAATTAGGCAATGGTACGAGTTAGGCGACTTTGCCCTACAGTTGCAAACAAATGTTAAGTTGGTCTAGTGACATTGTCACGCTTCTACATTTGGATACACAGTATTAAATTAATTAATTTTTGTACATAGAAAGTAGCTTTTGGGAAATATCACTTTTGACGGTTCAAATTAGCTAGGAAACAAATTTGTTGCGCGACATATCTCATATTTTCCATCCAAGATAGGAATTCAGCGACTCGAGATTGGGATTTTGCTTTGTATATAGAAAATCGCAGAACTTTGTCTATGTACAAGCGTTGCTTGACTTTGCATATACAACTGAGTACTTACAGTAAACTCCCGATTATCCGCCGTAATGATTGACTTGGCAATCGCGGATAAACGAATTTCACGGATAATCCTCAAAATAGCAAAATCGACACTAAAATGCTTTAAAAATTGTTTAATTCTTGAGGGTAATTTAAACAAGAGCTCTTGCTATAAGAATTTATTTTTCTTTAACGCACTACCGGTTTCGACTTAACATAAGTCTTCTACAGGTGCTTAGTCAGAAATGTCAATATGCCATTACTAACAACATGTGTGCAAGCCAATTATAACCGTTTGCCAAAAAGATGCTGTCAAACATCCATGTTAAACAGCATCTTTTTGGCAAACGGTTATAATTGGCTTTTACACATGTTGTTAGTAATGGCATATTGACATTTCTGACTAAGCACCTGTAGAAGGCTTATGTTAAGTCGAAACCGGTAGTGCGTTAAAGAAAAATAAATTCTTATAGCAAGAGCTCTTGTGTAAATTACCCTCAAATTTACTACATCTTGCTGGGATATTGTTATTTGTTTAATTCTTATTAGGTTTAAACCTTATCATAATATGTATGTACTGTCACCTACTCCAAGAGTGCAGTATCTAGTTCCTCATACGTGCAGACTACTTTTCAATAGTTTTTCTCTTTTTCATTGAGGAGTTATCCGATGTTGATGCGAATTCTATTAGTTTATCCTTCTGTTTACAAATATCTCTGATGATGCAATCTAGAACTCCATATTTTAGTTACATTTGCTCCTGCGATGCACCATTATCAATTAGTTTTATTATTTCCAGTTCTTATTGAATTGATAAAACGACTTTTTTTTTCTGACAAATTAAAATTGGCAATTTAAATATACAAACGATGAATTTGTAGAAATAAAATTTTTTGACGAGAGGTAAATACTGACTACAAAGGCCTGAAGAAGCCACGAATTAGTGGTGAAACTGGTCACCTTGCGAACAATTATAAATTGTCAAGAAAGTACTGAGAAAATTTTATTTCTACTAATTCATCATAATCATCTTGACCTGAGAAACTTTACATTTCATATACAAACGATCTCGACACCAACTTAACAGAATCTAAACTAAAACGAGAATTATGACAAAAAATTTTCAAAATGAAAGAGTATATCAGAATTAATCGAGAGTTTACTGTAATTTGGCATTAAAATTATATGTGTATCTGATTGCCTATACCATAGAGGTGTACATTTTTTTCTTGGGGTGAACCTGTACATGCGAAAACTTTACACCGTGTGCATACACCAAAATTTCTTATTTGGGCTTGATGATCTCATGATAAAACTGTCAGCCTTTTGAACAAAATAAAATTTCAGCAAGGAATTGTACAACCAATTTTTAAATCTCATCCTCACTCGGATCCCAACTACAACCTCCTATAATGTTCAACAAAATTACTGCCATTTGGTGCAAAGGACATGAATTGACGTTCTCGACTGCTAAGCCTTTAAACCAAAAGGCGCCAACTCCCACGGCAACAATGTGTTAACGAAAATGTCTACTTATTTTTGTCTAATTAGTTCGCACGCTACAGGTTTTAGTGCGTTTCGAATTCATCACCCGCTTACACCTACAACACTTTATCGACTACATCAACGAGTTCGAGGGCTGTCCGGATATCATCATCCTAAACAGCACACTCTGGGACATCAGTCGATGGGGCCCCGAAGGCGTAAAGGACTTCAAAGTAAACCTAAATAAAACGTTCTCATTCCTTCGGATGAAATTCGGCATGAACACCCGAATCATTTGGCTTACGGCTCCCCCTCCTAGTTCTTATCCGACGAAATGTAGCCTATTCACCCCCGAGATGACGTTCATGAGGTCGCTCCTGCCATTCCACATATTGGAAGCAAACAATTACGCAGCCTCTCTCAGTGAGCAACATAAAATTGACATTTTAGACATCCATTACCACTTACGCTTCCAATTGCACAATCGCAGCAAGGACGGGATCCATTGGGAGCCTCCTAGCCTCCGATACGTGACTAACATGCTTTTAACTCACTTGAGCTTAAGTTTTCAGTGCCCTCTACCCGGCCGGGAAGTGATCGATGAAATCTTTTTGGAAAGAACAGAAATACAATGTGAGGTCCAATCGGTTAAAAAAGTGCGTAAAACGGCACTTAGGAGACTTGGGAAAAATAACATGGACCAAAATAATAATTTCGTTGTAAATAATACAATAAACAAAAATAAAAAAAAAACTAGGAAGGCTAGGAAATTCCAGGCTCAAAAGTTCGCCCAAATGGTTAGCAAGGGAATTAAGGCAACTCAGTGTGTGTTTAATAACCTTAATATCTCTGAAATGATGTGCATGTATTTTAATCCTCCACAAAAATACTTTTAGTTCATACACATAATTCTTAACAATGTGTTTTTGATCTATTATGTTAACCGCCTAAGGTTTTTTTAACCTTAATTAAACACTTTTTACCTTATTGAGAAGTATTCGTATGTATTAAGATAGTTTATTATTATTATTGTTACATATATATACATTTATTATAAAATAAAATAAAAAAACACCAGAATGTGAATATCACATCAATGGCTATAATTTTTGTTATTATAAACATTGCATTTTTTTGTAGGTTTGAAATGCAAATTTTATTAAGTACTTGTTCATTTTGTTTTTAGAATTTTAATAGATTTGTTTGACTTTGTTTCGTTGTTTCTTTTGCCGAGCCTTCTAAAATATGTAAAAGTATACAATTATAAATGTAAGAAGTGCAAGAAGAAAACCTAAAAATCAGTAATCTTAGCAACACCATGACAGTAGTAAAAATGTCAACTCGTAACATCCCAAAAGCAAATTTAACCACATAACATCAATAATGCTACTAATGAGCAAACCCCGCCGGTTAAATTCCAATTTCCTTTTAACCGCACACCGACTCCTGAAGCACGGCAAACGACCGATAATATCAACTATCTTTAAACAACGGACTTATGCGACTAAACTCGACGCGGATCTCGTTGTCATAGGCTCGGGGCCCGGTGGATACGTAGCGTCCATCAAAGCCAGCCAGCTTGGCTTCAAAACGGTTTGCGTGGAAAAGAACCCTACTTGCGGAGGTACTTGCTTGAACATCGGCTGCATACCTTCGAAAGCCCTCTTACATAATTCCCACCTGTATCATGAAGCGAAACACGATTTTGCTAGTCGGGGGATAATAGTGGACAACGTAAAACTTGACATGGGGAAATACATGGCAGCTAAGGATAATGCTGTTAAGGCACTGACGGGAGGGATTGTGATGCTCTTTAAGAAGTACAAAGTAAATCTGATTCGGGGCGAGGGGAAAATTACGAAGAACAACGAGGTGACTGTGATTGCTGGGGGTAATCCCACAGATGTAGTGACCACCAAGAAGATCCTAATCGCTACCGGATCGGAATCGACACCCTTTAAAGGTAAATTTACATTTTATGGCCTTCAACACCTTTTACATTGGTGATTGTTGAAGACCTAAGCAGTTTGGAGGATAAAATGTAAGTAATATTTTTATGGTTTTATGTGAAAAATTTATAATTTATTTTGATCCTGGAACATCCACTAAAGTTAAATATAAAACAGATTACAAAGGGTTCATGCCTATCCGTAAGAGGAAGAATCCACGTTTTATCTGTAGCTTTTTGTTTGAGCTTTGTGCATGATGATGGTGGTTGGTAGCAACCCGAAACATGTAACGCAACAAAGAAATTAGGGGGATAAACACATTTTGTTCTTTTTTTTTATTATTATTGGTTACTAGTTTTATTATGCTTACAGGTATAACTACAGACGAAAACACGATCGTAACATCAACAGGGGCCTTAAGCCTCAAACAAGTCCCCAAGAAGATGATTATCATCGGAGCTGGAGTCATCGGAATCGAGATGGCATCAGTTTGGTCTAGGCTCGGTGCCGAGGTGACTTTGATTGAGTTTTTGGACCACGTTGGGGGCATGGGGATCGACATGGAAGTTTCGAAGAACCTCCACAAGATCCTGCAGAAGCAGAAGTTGCAGTTCAAGCTGGGCACAAAGGTGACAGGGGCGCAGAAATCCGGTTCCACTATAAAAGTGAGTTTGGAGAATGTGAAGGATTCTTCGAAAAAGGAAACGCTCGATTGTGACGTGTTGCTGGTTTGTGTGGGGCGAAGGCCGTACACCGTGAATCTAGGACTGGCTGAGATGAAGATTGCGTTGGACGATCGAGGGCGGATCAAAACCGATCATATGTATCAAACAAACATCCCGAACATTTACGCCATTGGAGATGTTATAGCGGGCCCGATGCTGGCCCATAAAGCTGAAGACGAAGGGGTAGCTTGCGTTGAGGGGATGAAAGGAGGTCCTTGCCATGTGAATTACGACTGCATCCCTTCGGTTATCTACACACATCCAGAAGTAGGGTGGGTGGGGAAGACGGAGGAGGATTTGAAGAAAGCAGGGGTGAAGTACAAAGTGGGGAAGTTTCCTTATGCCGCCAATTCGAGGGCGAAAACCATCAACGACTTCGAAGGGTTTGTGAAGGTTCTGAGTGACAAAGCCACTGATAGGATCCTAGGGACCCACATAATAGGGCCAATAGGAGGTGAACTGGTGAATGAAGCTGTTTTGGCGCAGGAATACGGGGCGTCTTCCGAAGACGTCGCCCGAACTTGTCACGCACATCCTACTTTTACGGAAGCTCTTAAAGAAGCCTACACTATGGCTGCTTTCGGGAATCCCATTAATTCGTAATGGGCCATTCGTCTGCAAATATGAATGTCTTTATGTACGATACATTAATGGTTATATAAATATATGCATATTTAATTAATCTTTTACAAAAGTGTTTCATTTCTGATTATAAGTTATGAGGCAATTTACAAAGTATGTGCTTTCTGTATTAAAGTCTATGAAAACAAAGTGATTAGAAATTGTATAAAATTTGAGTTTGGTATCCTATTAAGGCCCGATTTTACAAACGACAGTTATCTCTCAGTTAGTTAGTCAACCAATCAGCTATCGCTATTTTAAAAATTCGTGATCGTTGATTGGTTGGCTAACTAACTGAGAGATAACTGTCGTTTGTAAAATCGGGCCTTAATGAATTAAGATTTGAACAGGGAATTATATGCACCAACCTATTTATATATTAATCAAAATAGAACAAAATGTCACGAAATTTTACTTTTTTTTTTCAACTTAACGGAAAATTTTCCTTTTCCCATCTAGTCGTTTCATACAATAATTAATTAATTTAGAACAATTTATGTAACTAATTTTTAATTAAACTAATTACTAACAATGAGGAAATAGAGAATCAATTTAATTGGTGCAGGATGAAATAAAATATTTAAATTTTCCATCTCTTACTTTCCCGCATGATAACACAAGGTGTAAGACCGCGACAGACGACAATACCCGTCATGCACCAGTCAAACAAATACTGACATTCCTGTCAAATCAACGGCTGTCAAACACAACTTAACCTTCAAACCCTTTCGTCGTTGATCCTATCAATTGTGCGGGTTTAACATCAAAAACAGCAATCACACAGAAATCTTGATAAAAACAATGTGAATCAACAAAAATACAATACTAACTTTAACAAAGGGCTAATAATAGAAGGTAATCAGAAATTTATCGCTATAAGACCTAGACCTAACTCTAAGCAGTAAGTAAACATTGCTACAGGGATTAACTTGGCTATTGTGCAAAATGTCTTATTCTTTCGCGAGCAAAATGTACCCGTCGAACCACAAAACGATATTCGTCCTGGACCACACACCCTATTTCGGCATATCGTGCGAGAGTCCCATCGAGTTCGAGTTCCTCAAATCTCGCACCCCCGGCTTCATCCCAATGAACCCGATCAGTAAGTCCTTGTGGACGTGCAGTGTAGAGTCCGCAATCGAGTACTGCCGGATAGTCTGGGACCTCTTCCCGCAAGGCAAATTGGTCAAATTCCTCGCCAGTGACAGCACGTCTCATTCAATGAACACTTGGGCGCAACCCCAGCAGAACGTTTCGCATGTGATGAACGGATTCTCGGTGATCGGAACTCCACCCCCACCGCAGCTAAGGTCGAACCAACCCGGGGGCGATTACACTGTGTTGCATGGGTTGCGAGAAGCGGTAGAAGCTGCCTGCGAGTTGTCAGAGCACCAATACGAGAAGAGACAGGAGACCGAAAACGCCGAAAGCCAAGCAAAGTTCATGAACCGCATCCGAGTGATTTGCATCACTTCGGCTCGGGATAACGACAGTATGAAACGTTTGGAAGAAATATTTCATGGGTATCTTACGACCCAGAATAAATCGATTGCATCTACCGATCAGAGCGCCATCATCGACCACTGCCACTTGGTGATTTTAAATACGTTTCCTGTTAACGTTGACCCACATGTAAGCAGCCACCCACCGAAATCTCTTTCATCACTTTTAACAACCGAAGTGCACTCGATAAAAGCCACTTTAATCGCCAATAAACTGTCGTCACTGATTTTGGAGCATTACGATCTGGCCAGCACAACCGTCACAGGAATTCCGATGAAGGAAGAACAGAATGCTAGTTCTTCAGCAAATTACGATGTCGAGATTTATCATGGAAGTGCGGCCCACACCGCTATTTTGAAAGGAAACGCTTCCGATTCCGCCGCAATTCGAACGATTAAAGATGGATTGGAATATGAGACAGTAACCCTGAAGTGGTGCACACCCAGAAGTTGCAGCGCCTCGGAATTACAAAATTGCACAAGTATGCACAGGATTACTCCAGTCGATGTGAATTCTCGGCCCAGTTTGTGCCTGATTAATTTTTTGTTGAACGGGAGGTCGGTGATGCTGGAGATGCCCCGGAAAGCCGGAGGGAAGATAACGAGCCATTTACTGGCTTCTCACGGAGGCGAGATTTTTATACACACTTTGTGTACTGCAAGGTCGGTTTTGGAAGACCCACCCTCGATATCAGAAGGTTGGTATTCATATACTAGTTTTAAACTTTCCTAGATGAAAGGTTTTGTCGGCTTCACTTTAGAAATATTCGTGGACCTTTCTCATGGTATGACCACAAGGACCTGAAGAAGCCATGAGAATCATTTTTTTCATTTTTCCTATAAACTTTATACATACTTAGTTTCCATAATTCATTACGTTAAACGGCTAAGTTAACCGCTAGTTTGCTCTATACAAAAGTAATGCGTTTCTATGGCAATTAACCAAGATTATATTTGTTGATGCAACCAGTTGAAAATACTCATTGCACTATTAAGAGGGCTGACTAGTAAATAAACCGCACGTTTCAGATATCTCAAAAATTACTAGGCGGAATATGATGAGGTTTTCGCAGATACTTTAAAGCATGATTTGAAAAGTAACTACAACTTCCTTTTGGCAAAATATATAATTTTTTTTCTTTCTTATCGATTATCGTACAAAATCTCGCTGTGGTAACACAAGTTACAACATAAAGAGCATTTTATCTTTATGAAATTTTGAAAAATATTACGAAATTTTTAAGAAATCTGAAAGTTCGAAACGGATTAAAAATTCCCGCGACGGGATAGATATACGTTGTCGTTGACGTTAGAAAAGGACGCATGCCAATGTGTACAAACAAGTTTGTTTACTAGTCAACCACTTTAAGTTTATCGTCTTGTTTCTATTTGAATTATGTACAGCAAGTTGCTGATAACAAAATTTTAATTCATCAACCGTATGTATCAGTTCTAAATAAGGTAATTAACAAATGGCTGGATATTTCCATTCAAAATTCAAGTTTTAATGAGCTTAAGTACCTAATTATATCACATTTGAAAATCCATGGTCAAAGTGTAGGAATATAGAAGGAAAGGGAAATTTTGTACTTTCTTGACTTAATTTATTAATTCTCAAGGTGACCAGTTTTGTTAATAACGTGACATCATTAGGAAAGAAGTGTAAAACACACAGCTGTCTCGTGTCTTCCACAATTTGTTTTTAAAATTCTAACACTAGAGTTATTAACATGATAATTTGAGACACTCTATAGTAGTTATGTTAAAATAATTAATAAGCTTTATTGAGCTCCGACTATTGTCAAGAATTGTTTTGCCTGTTTGTATAATGTATTTCCATTTTTTCTAATGTTGAAACTGTTTTATATGTGAAATAAAACATAGTATTGATTCAGTTTTTAGTGCTTTAAAATAGTGTTTGTTATTGTTTGAAACACAATTATAAAACGTTTTTGATCACAAAGCCTAATGACAACGAAACCTCTCCCTGAGAATGAATAAATTAGGTCAAGAGAGTATCAAATTTTTTTTTTCCTCTGATACGTTTTTAGGAAAATGCAGTGCCTATTCTAGATAAAATACAAATATATTGACAAAATAAGATAATTTACTCTCTTTATTTTGAAGGCTGCGGAGGGCGCGTCACAGACTATCGGATCCCCGATTTCGGTTTCCTCATCCAGCAAAACCGTCTCTACCCCATGAAACCGGGTCACAATTCGGAAAGCCCAATAGAAAAAATGAAAGCTCGGCTCAACCGCCATACGAAATACTGGCCGTTAACCATTAACTCCACTCTCATATTCAACATAAAGGGCTTCATTGACCCGCTTCCGAGCATCATCACCAAAGAAAAAATAACCGAGGAGGAAGTAGTTGAGTGTAAAAAAGTAATCTACAGTCTCATAGCCTCGGAAACCAAGTTAGAACCCTTGCACATTCCCAACGTGGGTCAAAGAGCCAAGGGCCAGAAGCGGGAAGAACAGTACAAAATTTTGTGGAATGAGCTCGATACACTAATTAAGAACAATAACCACTCTGAAAACCACCGATCGGTGTACAGTTGCTTACTAGAGTGCCATAAGTTCAATTTGGACGAAGTCGACAAAATGTCGGAAAAAGTGGAACTAGATCAGGCATTAAGGGAACTCGACCAAATGGAACCAGATTCACAGAGGGCTTCTGTAATTAGAGCTACCACAGATTCGCCCATGTCTCCCCCACCTTTGGCCAGCTTAACCACGCCTCTTCCGAGGACTTCAGTTACAAGACCTGCCGGGATTTACTCTCAGTCACGTTCGCTTTTCGATATTATGAACACTCAGGACAAGGCGAAGACGAGACCGGATTTCTGTGGTCGATCTAATGATAACAATCTTTCGAAGTTGTACCCGAATTTAAAGCAAGATAGCGAGTGGTCCCGAGGCGAAGGGATAGAAGTAGAATAAGACCTGTTAATTAGATGATAATAGATGTAAGTTTATTTTAATAAGGATGTTTGTATAAAGAGAAAATAATAAAAATATATTCTTGCTCATAGTGACGACAATATCATTAATTAAAAACATCAATGAAATCAGTATGTTTATTATAATTTTTTTTTTGAATAACAAAAATATAATAACCATTAGTTTATAATCTGGTGTGTACATTGGTAGTTTAATAGGTACAAAAGTTCAAGTTAAACAATCTCAATACATGCACGCATTATGTAATACGCAAATGCTCTTCTCATGTATGGAATAGTATAAATATCTATGCAATAGTAATAATAATAATAACAGCATTAATGGAGTCTAATCAAAATAATAATATTAATACTCTACATGACACTAGAATGAAATTATAAGTAAAGGAAAAATATAAACAAGAAACACACTCGGCGTGCAAACTAACAATAAGGAAAATACTTATGGTGTTCGAAAGAAATAATGCTTTTTTTACAAATTGAGCCTTTGTAACTTAAAGTAAACTGAAGAGGGCGTAAACGATGGGTACGATGAAGACCGTCTTCATCATCTTGGCGCCCAAGATGCAAGCAAAGATGTACCAGATGAGCGACAAGATACCGGCTTGGGCACAAAGGTGGACGACCATCAAGATTGTGTCTTTACCCTTCGCGGCATTCAAATTTGTCAACTTTTCCTTGTTCAGGTAGATCCGCGACCCTTTGTTGAGGTCCTCGAAGAATTTGATCCACTCTAGCTCGGCTATGTCGATGTTGAATTCGGCTTGATCGGCAGTGTTGAGCCATTTGTGGAGGTCCGTTGACCTGTCCGCCGAGAACATCCATTCTGTGAATATGAACTTCTCTAGTCGCTCAAGGGAGGCATTCACATTGCGGTGGAGTTTCATGAGTCTGAATGTGCGAGAAAGTTACTTAGTCGATTAAAAATTTTCATACTAAGTTGCAATTGGAGGAAATGTTAATGGAGATGAAATTCAAAGATTAGATTAGAAATTTGGGTAAGAATTTAAATCAAGGATAAGTGTAACAATGATTGGATGATATATTGCGAAGGAAAGAAACATTTGATGAATTGTATGCCAAATGTACGGAAAAGGATTGGGATGAAGTAATTTAATGAATAATAATTGTTACAAATTAAAACTTACATAGGTCGCCCTCCAGCCAGTTTTGTTAAAGTGTCTAAGCAAATCGCTGGGATTAGGTGGAAAAAGAAGGCTGACAATTTGAATAATGCTAAACTGGGAACAAACTTTAAGGTGGGGTACCAGACAGCCGATTTAAGAGGATATTGATGCAGATAAAAATTGACCCTATCCTCTACTACAGCCCATCGGAATGGTACCCTAGTACTCGATGTGCAGTGGTACACCTGTATATTTTTAGCATTGGTAATACCTGTAATAATTACCAACTGTTGTATAACTATGTATTAAGATATTCGAGTCAAGTTTGTATGTGTAAGACTACTTAATTTAAGTAAAAAAAAATAATATAATTTTTCTAACCTGCGTGATATCCTGCTACTAGCAGCTGATTGACTACAATATCCACAGGGATATAATCGTAAATTAATTTAGTTGCAACGGGCAGCCTCCTAATAACACCTTTTGCCGCACCCATCAAGAAGCCTTGTGGGCCATTTTTGCTGACTGTCCAACCTGGAATTGGTTCTTTCCAGGCTCCAATAACTAAACGAAAATAGGCAATTAAATAAATTAGAAATATATATATTCAATAGCAAAGTTGGAAAAATATTAAATATTCTTGATATATAGAGATAATCGAATGTCGTTGGAAAAACTACAAGAAAAGGCAGATAATGTCCCGTTTTTCTCTAACTCAGTGTTTGTCACATTGCTACATCCTTTTCTGTTTAATGCAAACAATGCAAAACACAGCATTGAGATCACATATTGGAAATAACAAATGTTTATAAGTAGCACATTGGATATTTTTCTTACCAAGTTAACATGGAGGCAAAACATGAAGTTTAGGATAACATTTATGACTGTTTCTCAATTTTTTCCATTAATTTTCTCTTAATAAAAAATCTTAATTCATTACAGTGACAGTAATTTCAACATAGCTTCCATTGTTAGCTTCATGTCACTTTCATTATGCTTGTTTATTGGTTTATGGCTAACTATGATATTTAAATTCTGTTATAAACAAAAATTCAAATAGAGATTGTCAAAACTGCAAGAATAAAAAAAAGCTTTGATATCTAAGAAAACTAATTAATGAGTAACAATAGGAAACATCACATACCTACTACAGAGAAAAAATGTTAGAAGAAAGAATGTTTTCTAGAAAATTCGATTTTGAGCAGTCATGACATTACATAAACAATAAGAACTCCAGTAAGTACTTATTCTAATTTCCAATGTTTCCTAACTATTGACCTTAATTATAACAAAATTTATGATAATTTTACCAAAAAAATTAATTGAAGAAAATGTGTTATAAAGTACTTACTCATACTGGGCCTAACGATGGCACAAGGTATCAAACTTTCAGCCTTTTGTACTTCATGTTCCGCCATGTGTTTGGTAAAGGTATATGTATTCGGATGTTCTCCGATCAACGAAGGTGTCAGTTTTATGAGTTCCTCCTCGGGCAACTTCTCAACCAAATCGATTATCTCTTCGGCAGATTTAAACAGCGGGTAAATCTTCTCCTCGCTATTTAACTGAAAAGCATTAACATATGCACTGCTGACGTGAACGAAAGCTTTCAAATTCCGGCATTGCTTCCCTAGCTCGACCATGCGCCTCGTGCCCAAAAGGTTAATATCGACAGTTTGCTTTAAAGGGTCCGCGAAGTCTAGTGTAGCAGCCGAATGGAAAATTACGTGAATTTTCTCGGTGAGCATCGTTCTGTCTGCCGCAGAAAGCCCTAAATCAGGCTGGCCTACGTCTCCAGCAACGGCCCGAACCCTGGAGAAGAGGTCGTTTATTGGTTTTGTTTCAGAAAGCTTTTCAAACACGGAATTTTTCTTTATCTCCTCGAGGCGATCTTGGATCTCTTTTCCCTTTTTGGGCCGCATTAGGAGGTATATTTCCCCGATTTCAGGGAGGGATCGGAACATTTTTTCTAGCAAGGCTGCCCCTAGGAAACCGGTGCCTCCGGTCAGGAAGATGTTTTTGCCCCTGTAAAAGGCTGCTACGCCATCTGAGGATGACATCTGGAATAAAAATTTAAATTTATGTGTTCTGTTTTTTCAAATTCGTTTAATAAATGACTAAACTCAATCATATAGAAAAGCTAAGGTATTACCGGGAAATTAGTAAATTTATTCGTGAGAATATGGCTTTGACTTGTGAACAGTATTTTTCTAAACCGTTCTGACCAGGTATTAAGCACATAAGTTAAATAATTGCAATTATGTAATAAATTAATAACCCATTTTCTCTATCGGTTAAATCATTAACCAGTTGACATCAGTCTTACTTGTTTGACGGCATTCAGTTTATATATATTGCTTTAATTTTTATTTGCTGGATAATCAGATGATCATAAACAATTTTGATTTAATTAATATTTATTTCCAATGAAAATTAACAAATTTGATATGATAATCTGTTGGCTTAAGAGTGAATTGGGATTTTCTATAGTACCATGAAGAGTTGCTTTTTAAATAAAATTTGTTTCAAGTGCAAGTAACCAAATAAAAAGAAACAAAACCCAATTTTAATAAACTAATTATATATATATATATATACAGGGTGAGTTTTTTAAAGTGTTACAAGACGATATCTCCAAAACCAGTTGGAGTATTTGAATGAGACTTTAGGGGGACTAATGAACGCCCAGGGGGACAAATTTTTACATACATTTGCCCCCCTTCCCATTTTGACAGGATAGGGGGTAACTCTGAAATCTCAAATGGAATGATGCAATTTTTATTTTGAAATACGAATCTATGACGAAATCTGCGTACATTGGAAAAAAATCGTTGAATTTACGTTACAGGTTACGATTTTATGAAATAAATAAAATATCGTTATATAGTAGCCTGTTTGTCAAGTCATTGCATGCTGCCGTTTAATGTGAGAGGCCCCGTATTTGGAAAAAACAAGTAGTAGCAGGCTTTGGATAACAAAAAAACCAATGTTAGTTGTAACTGTCAATTACTTTCGTTTTTCGTTTCAATTGGGTAGTTGAGCGGTTTTTTACTTTCTCGCAGAGAAAGTATAGTGACCATGCGAAAAAAAAATTTTGAGATTTTGATGATTCTCAATGTTTTGAGTGATTTTGAGTCGATTTGGCCCTTTTTTGCTTTTTTGTCTGTCTGTGTGTTTGTGTGTGAATGAGTAAACACGATAACTCAAAAACGACTTGAGCTAGATGAAATGAAATTTGATATGTAGTCATTTGAGCTAAAAAGTAAACTCGTATCAACTTTTGGGTTAAGTCGGATATCCGGAAGTGGCAGTTTACCTGAACCGGAAGTGAAACTCTTTCAAGTAAAGTGCCTTTTTACTTCAAGATATTTGTTTCAAATTTTGTACTAGCTCAGGAAATAACGAAAAACTCACAGATATCAAATTTTAGGACAATTACCCAACTGAAAGTAATCTTTTTTGTCTATGTTTTTTAAATATGCATGTGTATATAATATCAAAATTATTAATAAATCACTCTGAATCCTAATGTGAATCTGTTTTATCTTGTCTACTACAATTTAGAAATATGCGAGAAAGTCGAGTGGAGACCACTCCATATTTTTTTTATTTGTTTAAACGATAGTAAACTGTTAGGAAAAGCAAATACCAAAATATGAGGCAAAAATTCGCATTGTAAAGTTGTTTAAATAAATATTGAAATAAATAAACTGGGAGTTTATTAATTTCAATATTTATTTAAACAACTTTACAATGCGAATTTTTGCCTCATATTTTGGTATTCGCTTTTCCTAACACTTTACTATCGTTTAAAACAATAAAGAAAACTCTAAGCTATCCAATTTCGTGTAATACTGGTACAAAATTATAATGTTGAGATTGATATGCTACTCCTTGTGGGAGAATGTATAGGAAATTACCGGGAAGTTGAGCAAGGTAACCTTTCCACAAAGAAAAGAGTCCGCAGACGATCCAAAACTATCGGATTCTTAGGAGCTGACGCATTTAATTCCCATATTAGTTCCAGACAACTGGCCATTGATTCTGGTCTTAGTCAAACATCAATAATGAGAATTTTGCATTCATATAAATTTCACCCCTATCCATATCAGACTTCACCAAGAACTATATGGCGAAGATTTTAATAATCGTGTTGCACATTGCAATTGGATTAATGAAAAATATGAGAATGATAATAATTTTTTAAAGCAAATAATTTTTTGCGATGAAGCCACATTTACTAACTGTGGACAGTACCTGTTTTTTCTTTACTTGTTTATTGAACATTTACCTATTTCGACTGCCGCTTGGGACTGCCACAGATGAAACCACCTCTCCCCATTCCAATCAGACAAATTATCGTCGCGGCAGAATGAGATTCGAATGCGGAACCTCACGCACTAAAAGTCAGCGCAACGACATTTTATTTATTTTATAAAATCGTAACCCGTAACGCAAATTACGCAATTTTTCTCCAATGTACGCAGATTTTGTCATAGATTCGAATTTCAAAATTAAAATTGCATCATTCCATTTGAGATTTCAAAGTTACCCCCTCTCCTGCCAAAATGGGAGGGAGGGGATGTCAAACATATGTCAAAATTTGTCCCCTTGGACCTTTATTAACTCCCCTAAAGTCTCATTCAAATACTCCCACTGGTTTTGGAGATATTGTCTTGTAACACTTTAAAAGACTCACCTTATATATACAGGGTGGTCCATTTATCCTGATACAAATATCGGACAAACCGATCATGTTAGAGACAAATGGTTTTAAAAATATAATTTAACGGAAAGGGGGAAAGCGGAATACATGATGTACGTATTATTTATATGAGAGGGTCAAGGTTATTTCAAGGTCATTAATTTTTACTTTCTCGCAGAGAAAGTATAGTGATCATGCGGAAAATTTTTTTTGAGATTTTGATGATTCTCGACGTTTTGAGCGATTTTGAGTCGATTTGGCCCTTTTTTGCTTTTTGGTCTGTCTGTGTGTGTGTAAACACGATAACTCAAAAACGACTTGAGCTAGATCGATAAAATTTGGTATGTAGTCATTTGAGCTAAAAAGTAAGGTCGTATCAACTTTTGGG